>JBBPQN010000348.1:0-17589 GCA_038092575.1 Boletus subluridellus | reverse complement strand
TGGTTGCATTAGTGAGCTTCAAGTTCTTGGTGTCTGTGACAGACCTGTCCAGTCTGGTCTAGATTGGCCTTCTATATCTATGTTACCAGCACAGTTCTCTGAGTCTGTTATACTATGCACAGTCTAGTCCAGCCTAGCAATAGTCTGCACAGATCTAGCCAGTTGGAAACCTTGCTGTAGATTCTGTATGGGTTGGCAGACTATCCAGTACTGTCCAGTCATGTCCAAGAAGGGGTCTGTTTGCTGATGTATATGAGAATATCAGCCTTTCGAGTGTTCACAAACTTGGTCAGTTGCATTTTTTGGGGTGATCTCTTCATTCATGTTTAGCCTGCTGTAATACATGACACCTAGTATATTTGTGGGGGTCAATGTGCAATTTGTCCACATATAGAGATGTGTTGCTTCTTCAGCAACTTTGCCACCGACTTATTGGCAGGGTCTTGTTTAAGCTGAAAAGCAAAGGCCTGTCCAAAAATCGTCCTGCACATTGCAATCAGCACTGGTTATGAGGCAATTCTGCTCAGGAACTTACCTGCTCCACCATAATAAGGGTTCTGCGACAAGTTTTCAGTTGTCCTCTTCCTATGCCCCTTAAACCATTTCACCATGGCCTCATAGAACTTGCAGGAGTCAAAGACACCATCGACAATTGCCCAGGAACCAGAAGAGGACAGAGCAAGGCAAACCTGCATGACGATCCAAACATCAATTGGCAGGTTAGTGGTGAGTCAATGATATACCTGGCAAGCTACATAGGCTATGGCATGCGGTTGAACAGTCTTCATGCTGACGCACATGGCCACATTAGCCTGAGTCCATCTTTCACCTCTATGATGTTTCCTAGAAGAGGTTGACTTGGGGCTTTCATTCTCCAAGTCCTCTGTGGAAGTTGGGGAGATAAAAATTGCTTTGAAGGCCTGAGGTATAGAATAAATGTTGGTGCAAGTGTTCATGTGCATGACCTATCCTGACCAATATTTCACCCTTGAATAGTTCCTTGGAAGGATTGTTGGGGTTGAACTCGCAGCCTGCATACACGAACATAGGCCATGATTGTGCTATAACAAGAAAATCAGGATGGAGTTTGCAAATGTTCCTCTGATGGCTGCATCATTGGAATAGTCAGCTCTGAAAGGCAAAGGACATGAAAAACACTTATGTTGCATTGTTCCAATCATAGTCAACTGGACATAGAAGCCTTCCTGTCACATCATTGTAGAATCCTCTCCCATTCTTGTTGTCTATTGTGAGGGGAGGATCGGGCTTTGGAGAGTGGCCCATGAGCCAGTTGACCACCTTCACTTTGAGCCTGTGAGTATCGTCAGAGCATCCACTGTCAGCTCCTTGTCCGAGCTAAGCTCACATGAGCCCCATTGCATGAAGCCGAAGAAAATAAACCACTCACTTGTTGTACAGCATCCTTGAGATCTGTTCAAGGGATGTCATGCATGGAGGGGATCCATTGTAAGAGTTCCTTGTAGCACCCATACAAACGATTCTCCCTTGGGCACTTCATCAGCAGTGCCAATGAGAAATGGAATAAATTACACACTTGATGGTGTGGTTGTTAGCGGCGCTCGTGCTAGTGACATGGGCTTGTCTGTCAGCCTCTGCTAACATATCATTGAGGGTGTCATGGAGTGACACAAGACATTTGATGACTTGACCTTTGTGGTGAAAATCCCCAGAAGTTCTACGGAGGAAACATTGGTCAGCTGGAACATAGAACAACATATGAAGACTTGCACTTTGCTCCAGCAGTTGCCTCTTTGCAGGCCATGAATTTGGTCTTGCAAAGTGGTAATCTGTTGCAGCAGAGAAGCAGCGTTGAGATTCGGGGGGACGTTTGCAGTGGACATTGATCAGGCAATGAGAGTCTGGCAAAAACAGCGCACATGGTCCAGGTTTTCAAGAAGTTCTGGGATAGGCTCACACAGAATTGTCACGTAATCTTTCTGACAGGTCTTGAGTGGAGCAGTTAGCCGACAGAACCATTTGACTGCTGAGGATCAGTGTAGGTGGGTGGCAATCAGAGGCCCTATAACTACCTACCAAAAAAGAAACTGCATCATGGTCCTGCGTGGTCCTGTGATCCCAGGATCAACTTTTGGTCCTGTATTAACCAAGTATTTAGGACCAGTCCTATATACTGCTCAAATCTGAAACAGTCTATTGACACGATTTGATTGGTTGCCCCTTCATAACTATGTGATTTACCTGATGCCTTTAACCATAAAAGCCAACCACACTTTGTATTGCAGTTTTCTGCCAGAGGGATGGAGGTGGGAAAAAAAAAAGGAGAGTGTAAATGAAGGGGGGGAACAGAAGGATGGGATAGGAACAGGCAAACATGATGGAATGCCTGCCAGAACTGGTATGCATGATCCTTCCGAGTCTGCAATACATCCTGGCAAGGTGCCTATCAGTAGCTCATCCATGACATGGAATATAAGTCCTCCTCACCTTCTGGAGGCATACATCGTCTCCCCACAGTCCACTGCTCACCTTACCAGTCTTACTCCCCATGGTTGTCGCATACAAGCTTTGTTGGTTAGCTCTGCCAGATGAGCTGGAATGCATGATTTTTTTATTGGCGAGCCAAGAGCCTAGAGAACTGTGCAACTACATGTTAGTGGCTCGACGCATGAAAGGATGGTTGGTCTTCCAACCAGCTATTCTACTTTGTGCTGAAATCCTTTATGCGAAGGGTTGAGCCTATCCTTTACAGGAAAATCACCATTTTTTCAGAGTTCAACGCACAGTGACTTATAAGCTCACTCACCTTTCAGTCAAAGACTGTTGTTTACCTTTTTGTTAGTGTCTCTGTCCTCCCTAGCACCACTGCAACACTCCTCTGCCTCTGCCCTTGTCTGATGAACCTCAACCTGCAGGTGGGAGGTAATGGCTTCTGTCACTTCAAAATGATTCTCAGCACTGTTGATAACCTCATCTACCTGAGGTTCTTTTCAGTTGATCCTGCCATGTTGTTTGGCACATGCTTTGAGCATCTCCCTGATGCAACTGCCTTCCATCATATTATCCATCTTAATCTGACCACGAACTGGACTTGGGAAGCTGTTACTACAGGATTCCAGCATTTATTGAACTTGACTCACCTCTCTATCAGCTGGAGATCGTCATGCTCCTCCACTGATGCTTTGCTGAAATTGCTGGCTTGTAAGGGATTCAAGATCATCATACTCTGGAGGGACGACATTGAAACTCACAAAGTCATTATCAATAATCTGTTGAGGCATGGATTGGACGATTCCCGAATAGTTGTGCTCCACCAAGCCAACAAGTTGTCTTATCAGGTGGACAAGGCTTTCTGGCTGCATGCAGTGCACATAATTGCATGGTGCAAGGGGAACAACAGTAAGTATTGTTTTGTCTGTGTCCAGAATGAAGCTCACCTTGGATAGCAGTCAGTACTGTGGCATGTCCTACGGCCCTGGAGGACACAACTACAGTACATGCATAGGATTAATATTAGCACCAACTTGCTGCAGGAATAAATGTATATACCTCTTTGTAAATGGAACTCAGAGTGAACAGGGGGGGTGGAAGGAGGGAGGGTGATGCAAGACTGGTAAAGGTTGCTACATTGAAGGTCTGTCATGTCTTTTGTTGGTTGAAGGATCCCACTCATCCTCACCCTTGTCCTGCTTTTCAGTGGAGACTGACTCATCACTGTCCTCCGAAGATGATTCGCTGCCCCAGGAAACAAATGCTGGAACAGCATGCCAAGTAACTCATGCGGCATAGGAAATTCCCAAAAATCAGTTTGGCTAGCTTGCACCTGCCCAAGTCCCATCTGATCAATGATCTGTTGGGATGCATGTTGGGAAAGGTTCCATGTCAATGACACCTGAGATTGTCCTCCTATGCTTGGGTGTCTGCAAGAATACAAATCACCACACAGATGCCTCCTGGGGCATTCGTCGATGGAGGGATCTTGTGCACTATCACTGCACCTGCTTGGAACTGGAGTTAGTGGTACATGGTGATGAGTTACAATTTGAGTGAATTCGATGGTTGTCATGTGAGGCAGTTCAACAACAGTGGAAGACAATTGCAGCAGACTATTCTGAAGCACGCTAGAATCAAGTGAACCCAAGCCAGCTACAAAGTGAGGCATGTCAATATATAATTTAAATTTGGGTGAGTGGACTGATAAGAGGCCAGCTGATTGCTTCCTGGAGCAACTGTGCTGTGAAAAGTCCTTGTAATGCCAGTGCCTATTACAGGATGATTACAGGAATAATGTATGCATTCAAGGGTATCTTGGTGTCCTCTGCCTGTGTGTGAGTGGCCTTTTCTGCTACTGGACTGCTCATCAAGTTTATTCCAGGATCAATCTGAATGGGAGACGATGGCTGTTCAGCCATCTGCTCATATTTGCAAATAACTGTATCTTTCTAGGCATAGGAACAGGTGTGAACGGCAGCAGAATGGACAACAGCGGGCTGTATCGGGGTGGCGGCAGTGGGTGGCAGGCTCATTTGTACTCCCTATCCTAGATATCCATAGAATGATATAGGTGCTCATATCGAACAGTAGTTCCTACATAGGCGTAGAATGCAATATGTTGTCCTGGCATACTCTCCAATCAAATGACCATACATACAACAGGATCAGAATTTGAACAGGATTCCAGTCAGAAACTCATCTTCCTCTGGATAATACCCATACTCCACTGGAAAGGAAAGGAATGTCGATGCCTCAGGTTGCGGGTCAGAGACTATGTATGATCCAGCCTGCCGTGTTGCGAGATGACTCGAGCTAACACTGGCGAGACTCTACTGGGGCTACACCAAACCAAATGATGGAGAGAAAGCAGAGGTTATGAGATGAGATGAGGTGGGTCTTCCTTAATCAACTTGCAAGGACGTAGGTCGCAAGTGACAAATGGATTGGACTGGGGAGTCCAGTCGAATACAGCTACTTTATATATGTTACAGGATGGTGCACAGACCATAGGGTCTATGGGAAAGACTACTGGATATAGATAGATGAAAGAAGAGTTCGTGAGAGAAGAAGAATGATGATGGAAAAGAGAAGCGGAAATTAATAAGGTGTGTGTGCAATATGTTTGTCTAGACCATAGGTCATGTGTAGTTTCCCACGGTCACGTGCACATCACATGACTTCGAAGTCTGAAGGATGTAAAGTATTGTGCGAGTTCACTAAGTTAAAAAAATGTTTGAAAATATAGTATATCATAACACTACTCCCTCTTTAAGACTCGAATTCCAGGCAAGTCCCATGATAATTAGTCTCGGTAAAGTTTTCATATTGTGAGAAAAGAGAAGAGAAGTCCCCAAGGGTAAGGCCATGAAGTTTCCTAGGAGCTGAGGGATTCTTTTTGTGGAAATCAGCAACTGCCTGAGGGGCAGTATTAATTATGTCACCTGATTCCCATGTCCTATCAGATTCGTCATAACCTTTCCAATGTACAAGATATTGAAGCTGGCAGCCTTTGAGACAAGATGCCGTGATGTAGTCAATCTCAAATTGTTCTACTCCTTCTTCGTCAACTTCAATTGCGTCTGGGTGAGAAGCTGGTTGACCTGGGAGGGTTGCCCGATAGGGTTTAACACGTGAGATATTGACGGTGGGGTGAATTCGAATAGAGTTAGGCAATTTAAGTTTAACGGCGTTAGGAAGGACTTTGAGGATTTCGTAAGGACTGATCCATTTTTGTGTCAACTTCTTTGCTGTGTAAGGGAGCTTCAGATGTTCGGCTGATAACCAAACTTGTTGTCCTTTCTTGTAATTAGGGGCTTCAGAGCATTTAGACTCTGATTGCTTCTTCATCCTTTCTCGTGCTTCCTCTAATGTATCTTCTACTTCTTTATGACTTTTTCCCATCTCTTTGCCAAATTCTTTTCCCATGCCTTTGGCTTTTCCTTCGAATCCCATGCGAGGGGCGTAATTACATGTGATGTTGAAGGGGATAGTACCAGTGGCGGTGGTGAGGGAATTGTTGTGATGGAATTGAGTGACTTTGAGCCAATCAGCCCATTTGGTCTGTCGCTTTGCTACGTAAGAGCGGAGATACTATTCAAGTTCTCTATTAATACACTCTGTCTGTCCATTGGTTTGTGGGTGGTAGGCAGTGGAGATTTTTTGGGAGATAGAAAGAAGATTACATAATTCAGAGGTAAAGTCCGAAACAAACTGGGGTCCTTGATCGGAAATGATCATAGAAGGAAGTCCGTGGATACACCAAATATTGTCTCTGAAGATAACGGCTATGTCCTTTGAGAAAACGGTATCGTAAGTAGGAATGAAAACAACTTCTTTAGAAAATCGATCAACGACGACACAAATGGCAGTATAACCGTGGGAAGCGGGTAAACCTATAATGAAGTCAACAGATAAATCCTCCCATGGTCGTTTAGAAGCGGGTAAAGGAAGAAGTTTTCCTGCTGGTGCCTTTGATTTTCCCTTCGTTTGGGCGCACACTTGGCAGCTATCTACATAGTTTTTAATGTCTTTGGTGACTCCAGGCCACGAGAAATGACGAGTAAGGCAATGAGAAGTGCGAGCTTGTCTGGAGTGTCCACCAATGGGAGAGTCATGGCAGATAGTGAGAAGTTCTGTACATAAAGGTTCGGGAACAAAGACTTTGTTTTTGTTGTTTTTGAAAATATAGTTATCGTAATCATAAGTGTATTTGTTGAAGGATTTGTCTCGTATTTTTTCTGATTCTTTTATGATTTTTTCGTAGAAAGAAGATGAAAGTTCGATATTGTTAATAAAAAGAGAAGGAGGAAGAACAGTAATGTTCTGGTTGTGATCTGTGACAGCATCACCATGGTCTGGTCTGCGAGATAAAGCATCTGCATGACCATTCGATGTACCAGGTTTATAAATAAAAACATAGTTGAACTCCTGAAGAAGTGCATGCCATCGAGCCTGACGACCAGATAAGGTCTGGGGTTTCTTCCAGTATTCGAGATTCTTGTGATCTGTCCAGATCTTGAAACCTTCCCTACCAATTAGGTAGTGTCGCCATTCTTCTAATGCTCAAATGACTGCCAAGAGTTCTTTATCGTATATAGGATAGTTGCGCTCAGCGCTGTCGAAGGAGTGGGAAATGAAAGCACAGGGTCTCCAGAGACCATCATCACACTTAACCGAAAGCACAGCCCCTGTGGCAATATCCAAGGCATCCATTTCAAGGCGCATCTCTTTGTCTCGATCGGGATAAGCCAATAGGGGTGATTCCTTAAATTTAGCTTTCAAGGAATCAAATGCGATTTGGTGCTTCGGTTCCCATTTGAATAGAACATCTTTTTTGGTTAGATCGTTTAATGGGCGTGCGATGTGTTACGACCATGTAACAAGTGACACCAATGTGTGTCAAGTTCCTAGCGTCTAGCTTCCGATCTGTGGAAGGTTTTGTGTACGTCTAGTCCCACCGTGACTAGCGTCAAGTGTATACTCTCCTGAGGATGGAGAGTATGATGAGGAGAGGGATCCGAGACCAGTGGCAAGAGAATCGAGCCAGCTGGGAACCTAAGCACACGGTAGATTGTGTAGGTTAAAGTTAGAGAGTAGATACAGGCGGAGCGCGAATATAAATACTGCCTGAGACGTTTAGGGCAGGCGAGACCAAATAAGTAATAGTCCTTTAGGGGAGGCACTAACATGTGTGATGAGATAAGAAATGTGTCGCGTATAATAAGCACATGACGGAACAGGGCAGTGTCCTTGGGGAAAATAGGAACGGAGGGAATTGGGAAGAATAGGAATCGGAAGGAAACGGATCAGAAGAAAGCAGTGTGTTCAGAAGAAGTCGGAATGGGTTGGAAGTCCACGAAGGCATTGTCGGACAACTCATATTCCTGGAGGGACATAATGATGTCGTCCCACAGGGATGACTCCGGGTAATCCAGTGACAAAGAAGAAGGGGAAAATAAAGGGGGGGTGTCACCACTCGTAACATTACCCTCCGCGTACATCTGAAGTTCCATCTCAGACTCTACATCAGTCTCGGTCTCCCTCGTTCTCCTCGTAATTGGTGAGGTCCCAGTCAATGGCTGAGAGATCATGGAGGTGACAGTGGGAGGAGAGATGTCCAACCTCGTCGCAATAGCTGCAGCGTCTGCAAGGGCAGTCAGCCTGTTTGTGACCGGGGGCGAGCTGATCGCAGAAGGGGCAACAGTATCTGGGGCAGTTAGGCTGGAGATGACTGAAGGCACAGCAGTGGTAACATCGAACAGGGACGATGGGTGGGTGATGCACCATGGTGGAGGATGGGCCAGGAACGGGGCCCACGTTGGATGAGGGATGATGGCATATGGCTGGAGTTGCTCGACGGGGATGGAGTCGAGTGGTAGGCGGGGTTCATCCGGGACTGCCGAGTAGGTTGCTGTTGTCAACAGGAGCTGACTCTGCCACGTCTCCCAGAGTGGGGGGAAGGTTAGTGGCAGTCTGGGATGGTAGTCCGGTAGAGACAAGCAGTCTACGGTGTCGTCTGCGGGGGCGAGGGGACCTGGGGTCAGTTGGTACGGGGGTGGCAGGATGAGTGGTGATGGGGATCGCATTGTCGCTGGGGGAGGGGAGTCTATCCGATCTTCCGGGTTCGGAGAGAGTCCTGACGTCAACTCGGCTTCTAAGCTCGAGATGAGGTTGTCTATGGCTTGTGCTTCGGCTGACCGTGGTGGGAGTGGAGGATGCGGAGGAGTCAGGTGCTCCATTAAAGAGCTCAGCGTCGGCAGGAAGGGGGTTGTTGTTAAAGTATGCCTGTCTTTCTTCTTCCGGAAGGGAAAAGATGACAGGGTGAAGGAATGATGAGACGAGGGGGAGGGGGAGGATAGAGATGCAGTAATTGAGTCTCTCGACGTACAGGGCATTGAGGGTGGCATTTCTGATCTCAGGTACGGCTTGCTCGATGGCCGCGAGTGGCGAGACATTGGATGTTTGCCCGGCGTAGGAGTGTTCGACCCCTCCAATGGTACCTGCCGTGTCCCAGGCGGCCCAGGGGAGAAGGGATTGAATGGTGGTGTAGTGTCTATAGAGACGGGTGAGGTGGATGAGCATGTTGTTGCATGAGAAGAGTGGTAATCTCTCAAGCGTAACAGTTGTGTTACGAGTGGTGACACCCCCACTTCATTTTCTCCCTCTTCCTTGTTGCTGGACTACCCCGAGTCGTCCCTATGGGACGACATCATCATGTCACTACAGGAGTACGAGTTATCTGACGAAGCCTTCGCGGACTTCCAACCAATTCCGACTTCTTCCGAAGGCACAGCCTTCTTCTGATCCAATCCCTCCCACTTCCTATTTATTCCGATTCCTTCCGTTCCTACTTTCCCCGAGGACACTGCCCCGTTCCATCACGTGCCTATTATACACAACGCGTTTCTTACTTCATCATCACGATAGTGCCTCCCCTAAAGCCCTCTTTCCTATTTAGTCTCACCTGCCCTAAACACCTTCAGGCAGTATATATATTCGCGCTCCGCCTGTATCTACTCTCTAACTTTAACCTACACAATCTACCGTGTGTTCAGGTTCCCAGCTGGCTCGCACCTCTCGCCGCTGGTCTTGCATCCCTCTCCTCATCGTACTCTTCGTCCTCAGGAGAGTATATACTCGACGCTAGTCACGGTGGGACTAGGCGTACATTGAACCTTCCGCAGATCGGAAGCTAGGTATTAGGAACTTGACACACATTGGTGTCACTTGTTACGGGGTCGTAACAAAAGGTTAAAGTTTCTATCTCGTTGGTGTTATTACACCCAACAATCATCAAACCGGATACCTGCCACTGAGGCAGTCAAGCAGTCAAACACGAGGCGAATCAATCTTTTGCAACTCCTTGCCGGAGACCACAAAGATGACGAGGAACATCGTATATCTCCCCCACAGCAGTCTTCTACTTTTGCTGCCATACCAGCAGAACCACGAAGAATCCCAGGAATGTCTAGGGCTCCCTCCACCTCTGGTCCTCCCCCTCGTAGGTCATCACCCGCAGTATCCCAAACATCATCTGCAGGGTACCCTCCTCCTACTCCTCTCTCCCAAACTGCCATCCCTGAGGAAGGGACTATTGAAAGAACTATCCTCACCAGCGCTGAAGCAGAGGCCTACATCGCTGCCCATCAAGCGACTCTCCCTCCACCACCACCACCACCAGAGCCAGACCTGGACTATCCTATTGACGATGAAGAAGACTCAGATGACGAAGACATGGGGAAAGATTTGAAAGCAGCCCTCCCGGAAGACTTCTCTGGAGAAGGGAAGGATGCCAACCGATGGATCCTAGGAATGGGTGGATACTTTTCCCTCCACCCCGACCTCATGGACAGAGCCAAAGGGGTCATCTTGTTAAATCGGATGCCTACAGGAAGAGGCAAAGCGTTCGCCGAAGCTTGGCTGATCAAGCTCGCCAACAACACCATCCCGGCCACAGACAAAGACTACGCCCACATCAGAGAAGCCTTCGCTCTCACCTTCTCCCCCTACGACGCCGCCTCTCACGCTAGAGTAGAACTCGCCTCCCTCCGACAAGACACTCGAAAGGAGGGAAGCTTCGAGAAATACCTAGCCACCTTTGTTGTGCTTGCCACTCAGGCCGGAATAAAGGAAAGATCGGTTCTCCAGGAATGGTTCCTGAGGGGAGTAGATCGAGAAATCACAACCAATCTCACGCTTTCCAGTATCCTCAAAACTGCTGAGAAGATCAAGGATATCTACAACAAGGCCGCGGAGATTGAGAGCGGTTTAGCAAGGATAAGGGACATGGACAGGATCCCAAGGATCCCACCAGGAAAGGGAGGATGGAGAGTTCGCCACGACCCCAACGCCATGGACATGGATAGGATCACCGTCTCCCCATTGGAAAGAGCCCACCTCATTAGAGAAAGACGCTGCTTCATCTGCAAGAAAGAAGGATGTTCCACCAGGAAACATCCCCGATCCGGAGGACCACCGAAGAACGTCCGAACCCGAGTAGTAACCAACAACACAGGAGGAGACAAGGTAGACGCCTATGTCAACGCCCTGAAAACTTGCTCGGACAAAGACAAAATCCTTCGTATCCTCAAAGCAGCCTTCGATCCGACAAAGGATGAGAAGGGGGAGACCCTCTCCAATGAAGAAGAATGGGGAGAGGAAGAGGTAAACATGCTGGAAACAGGCTCCCTTGCTGGAACCCCCACTTCGGGTTTTTAGGAGGAGGGAATGGACCAATGCCATTACCCTCCACAACGATTGCGCCTGTATTTATTTCTGGATCCCATAGTAATTCTATTCGCATTCCCATCAAGATCCAGAATACTCGCGCAACAAAAACCGTTGGCCTAAACGCCCTCATCGATAGTGGAGCGACAGGATGTTTCCTGTCCAGAAGATTTGCCGAAGAAAGCCGGATTCCACTCACCCCTCTTCCACGCCCCATCAAAGCCTGGAATGTGGACGGATCCACCAACCAATCAGGAGATATCACTCATAGTACAACAGTGATACTCAACCTAGACGGAGTACTCGAACGGAGACAACTACTCATCCTCAACTGTGGAAAGGATGACCTCATCTTGGGACTACCCTGGTTATGGGCAGTCAACCCTACTATCGACTGGGCAAGCGGGAAAGTAATGATCTCCCCCGACCGGTACAAACATCGGAATATGGATTCCGAAGAGGCGATATCACAGTGGTACTTATTGAGGTACCTCCATGCAGACGACAACATGAATATCGAGAAAGACCTGCGGTCCTCTTTCTATCGATACCAGAACCCCGTGCATCGAGCATGGATAATCAACACACAATATCGATCGCGTGTCCCTGACCACATCATACGAAAGACCATGCTGTCCACCCAGCTAGCCCAGAAGGAAGGAGTAGGCACCACAATCCTCCCACCGGAGTATAAAGCCTACCAAGATGTCTTCCGAGACAAAACCGGCACCCAACTCCCCCCCAGTAGGCCTTATGACCATGGGATCGAACTCAAAGACTCGTTTGTCCCATGGAGAGCTAAGACCTACCCACTGGCCCCTCCAGAACAGAAGGCATGCAAAGAGTTCATCGACGAACATCTAGCCTCAGGGAAAATAGTCCCCTCTAAATCGCCACAAGCCTCCCCCTTCTTCTTTGTACAAAAGAAGGATGGGAAACTGCATCCTTGCCAGGACTACTGGTACCTGAACACTCACACCATCAAGAACGCCTACCCGCTTCCCCTGATCTCCGACCTTGTAGATAAGGTACGGGGATCTTCCATCTTCACCAAGTTCGACGTACGATGGGGATACAACAACATCCTCATCAAACCAGAAGACAGATGGAAAGCGGCGTTCGTGATGCCTTTCGGGTTATATGAACCCACAGTGATGTTCTTCGGAATGTGCAACTCACCTGCCACCTTCCAAGCCTTCATGGACGATCTTTTCGGCGACTATATCGCGGAAGGATGGTTGATCATCTACATGGATGATCTCCTCATCCACTCCGCCAACCCTGCCCTCCATGAAGAACAGACCAAGAAGGTGCTTCAATGCTTCCAGGAACACAAGATGTTCCTGAAACTCGAGAAGTGTACCTTCAGGGCCTCATCCGTGGACTACCTCGGCCTTGTCCTCGATCAGACTGGAGTGCGCATGGACCCCACCAAACTCCGCGCCATTGACGAATGGCCTCGTCCATCCTCTGTGCGGGAAATCAGGTCTTTCCTGGGCTTTTGCAACTTCTACTGGAAGTTCATCCCCTCCTTCTCTGACCTCGCACGCCCCCTCCTTGATCTGACTAAGAAAGGGCAAGAATGGACTTGGGGACCCAAGCAAGAGGACACCTTCCTGGCCCTTCAGACAGCGTTCACCAAACGACCGGTTTTAGCCTTCCCGGACACCACACGACCCTTCACGATCATGACGGATGCTTCCCTCACTGCCTCGGGGGCGGTCCTCATGCAAAAGAATGCCAATGGGGATCTACAACCATGTGGCTACCTCTCCCAAACATTCTCCCCCGCGGAGAGGAACTACGACATCTTTGACCGGGAACTCCTCGCAGTCATCAGGGGACTCGAGGACTGGCACCAATATCTCTTGGGTTCCCCCTTTCCTATGGAGGTTCTTACCGACCACAAGAACCTTACATACTCCAAACAACCGAGGAAACTCTCTTGACGACAGGCCTGTTGGCTCCTTTTTCTCCAGGATTTTGACCTGGAATACACCGCCCTCCCCAGGACACAGATGGCCCCTGCGGACGCCCTCTCCCGGCGAGATGATGTTGACACCACGGAGGACAATACCAATGTCCAACTCCTCCCATCCCATGCCTTCGTCAGGGTAATCGACGTCGCCCTTGCCGATAAGATACGCTCCTCCTCGGCGTCCGACCCTCTGGTCTTGGACGCCTTGGTCACCATGGAAAAGGACACCCCACTCTTCGGCCGGTCTGTCACCGGCGACTGGACATTCACCGACGGAAAGCTCTATTACAAGGGGCGCCTCTACGTACCAGTGGACGCCCACCGGGATATTACCGCTGCCGCCCACGACTCCCCCGTGGGGGGTCATGGGGGACATCTCCACACCGTGGCCTTGCTCAGCAGGGATTATTGGTGGCCCAGGCTTTCCTCCTTTGTGCAATGGTTCGTCGCCGGGTGCGCGGTGTGCCAGGCCAACAAGGTGGTCACGCATCCCACTGTTCCACCTCTGGTTCCCTTGCCGGTCGCCTCCTCCTGCCCTTTCTCCCACCTTTCAGTGGACCTCATCACCGATCTTCCCCCAGTTGCGAGTTTCGACTCTGTCATGGTCGTGGTCGACCATGGGCTTAGTAAGGGAGTAATCGTGGTTCCTTGCACGAAGACGGTGGACGCCGAGGGCATTGCCCAATTATTTTTCTCTCATGTCTTCTGACGTTTCGGCCTCCACGACAAACTGGTCTCTGATCACGGGCCACAATTCACATCGGCCTTCGCATGGGAATTGGCACGACTCCTAGAATATGATGTCTCCCTCTCCACTGCCTACCACCCACAAACCGATGGAGAAACCGAGCAGTATAACCAGGAGTTAGAAACCTTCCTACGGATCTTCTGTGCTAATGCTCCCCACAAGTGGGTAGAACTCCTCCCCATGGCCGAATTTGCCCACAACTCCGCGGTCCACTCCGTCACTGGGAAATCCCCATTCTCATTATTACTTGGATATGAACCACGAGCATATCCCCCTCTTGGAAAAATGTTCCTCCCCTCCCTAGAATCCCGCCTAGAATCTCTAGACTTCGCCCGAAAAGAAGCAAAGGCAGCCCACGAACTCGCCCAATTACGAATGAAGGAACAACGACGTTCCACATTCAAACCCTGGAAAGAAGGCGAACAAGTATGGCTGGAAACAAAGAACCTTCGACTTCAAACACCGTCACGAAAACTCTCCCCACGAAGGGCTGGACCGTTCCGAATCTCCAAGGCTATCTCCCCAGTTGCATATTGGCTAGATCTTCCCTCCCAATGGAAGATACACAATGTGTTCCATGCCTCTCTATTAACTCCATACCGGGAAACTACGGAACACGGTCCCAACTTCTCCCGACCTCCTCTGGAACTAATTGGAGCGGAAGAAGAATACGAGGTGGAAGCGATCATCGCCCATCGGGGAAACACAGGTAGGAGGCAGTACCGGGTACAATGGAAAGGCTATCCGGCTTCGGAACAAACGTGGGAGCCACCGAACAATTTAGGAAATGCCAAGAAAATCCTAGAGGAGTATAAAAAGAGGAACGGACTTTGAATCCCTCTCTTTCCCCAACCCCCATGACGTTTCCTTTCCTCCCCTCTGTACCCCTCTCCACCCGCCTTAACCGCCTTAACCCTTCGTCTCGTCGCCTCATCTATGTCACCCTCCTCGAGAACCGAGAAGCAGCTGTCGCACTTGAGAGACTACCACTCTTCTCGTGCAACGACACGCTCATCCACCTCACCCATCTCTACAGACATTATACCACCATTCGATCCCTTCTCCCCTGGGCCGCCTGGGACACGGCAGGTACCGTTGGAGGGATTGAACACTCCTACACTGGGCAGACATCCAATGTCTCGCCACTTGCGGCCATCAAATAAGCCGTACTCGAGATCAGGAATTCCACCCTCGACACCATGTATGTCGAAAGGATTAACTACTGCATCTCCATCCTCCCCCTCCCCCTCGTCTCGTCATTCCTTCACCCTGTCCTCTTTTCCCTTGCGGAAGAAGAAAGACAGGCAGACTTTAACAATGACCCCCTTCCTCCCGACGCTGAGCTCTTTAACGGAGCACCTGACTCCTCTGCGTCCTCCACTCCCACCGCGGTCAGCCGAAGCAATAGCCGTCGATGACCTAATCTCGAGCTTACAAGCCGAGTTGACGTCGGAACCCTCTCCCTCCCCAGACCTGGAGGATCGGATAGACTCCCCTCCCCCAGCGACAACAAGACCTCCATCCCCACTCGTCCTTCCACCCCCGTACCAACCGACCCCAGGTCCCCTCGCCCCCTCCGACGCCGTCGTAGACTGCTTATCTCTACTGGACTACCGTCCCAGACCGCCACTAACCTTCCCCCCACTCTGGGAGACGTGGCAGAGTCTGCTCCCATTAACGAGAGCAACCTACTTGGCGGACCTGGGCGAACCCCGCCCTCCTCTCGACTTTATCCCCGTTGAGCAACTCCAGCAGTACGCCGTGATTCCCCATCCAACATGGGCCCCCTTCCTGGCCCATCCTCCTCCTCGATGCATAACCCACCTGTGGTCCCCATTCGATGCTACCAATGTTGCGCCATCGGCCACTACCGGCCCCATTGCCCCAAGTACCGCTGCCCCTTCTGTGGTCTCGTCGCCCCCGGGCACAAGCAGTCTGACTGCCCTCGCCAACGCTGCAACTATTGTGACGAGGTTGGACATACTGCCTCAAACTGCCACCTCCATGATCTCTCAGCCATCGACTGGGATCTCACCAACTACGAGGAGAACGAGGGAGACCGGGATTGATGTGGAGTCTGAGATGGAACTTCAGACGTACGCGGAGGGTAATGTTACGAGTGGTGACACCCCCCCTTCATTTTCTCCCTCTTCCTTGTTGCTGGACTACCCCGAGTCGTCCCTATGGGACGACATCATCATGTCACTACAGGAGTACGAGTTATCCGACGAAGCCTTCGCAGACTTCCAACCAATTCCGACTTCTTCCGAAGGCACAGCCTTCTTCTGATCCAATCCCTCCCACTTCCTATTTATTCCGATTCCTTCCGTTCCTACTTTCCCCGAGGACACTGCCCCGTTCCGTCACGTGCCTATTATACGCAACGCGTTTCTTACTTCATCATCACGATAGTGCCTCCCCTAAAGCCCTCTTTCCTATTTAGTCTCACCTGCCCTAAATGCCTTCAGGCAGTATATATATTCACGCTCTGCCTGTATCTACTCTCTAACTTTAACCTACACAATCTACATACCATGTGTTCAGGTTCCCAGCTGGCTCGCACCTCTCGCCGCTGGTCTTGCATCCCTCTCCTCATCGTACTCTTCGTCCTCAGGAGAGTATATACTCGACGCTAGTCACGGTGGGACTAGGCGTACATTGAACCTTCCGCAGATCGGAAGCTAGGTATTAGGAACTTGACACACGTTGGTGTCACTTGTTACAGGGTCGTAACAAGTTGCTTCTCGGTTCTCGAGGAGGGCGACATAGATGAGGCGACGAGATGATGGGTTGAGATGAGTAAGACGGGTGGAGAGAGGAACAGAAGGGAGGAAAGGAAACGTCATGGAAGTTGTGGAAGAAGAGGCATTCAAAGTCTGTTCTTCTTTTTATACTCCTCTAGGATTTTCTTGGCATTTCCTAAATTGCTCGGGGGTTCCCACATTTGTTCTGAGGCTGGATAGCCTTTCCATTGTACCTGGTACTGCCTTTTTCCCGAGTTTCCCTGATGAGCGATGATCGCCTCTATTTTGTATTCCTCTTCCGTTCCGATTAGTTCCGGAGGAGGTCGGGAGAAGTTGGGGCCGTGTTCCGTGGTTTCCTGATACGGGGTTAATAGAGAGGCATGGAACACGTTGTGGATCTTCCATTGGGATGGGAGATCCAATCGGTATGCGACGGGGGAGATTACTTTGGAGATACAGAAAGGTCTGGTTCTCCGTGGGGCGAGTTTTCGTGATGGTGCTTGGAGTCGGAGGTTCTTTGTCTCCAACCATACCTGGTCTCCCTCTTTCCAAGGTTGAAATCGGGAGTGTCGTCATTCTTTCATTCGTAGCTGGGCGAGTTTGTGGGCAGCCTTTGCCTCGACTCGGGCAAACTCCAGGGATTCCAGACGGGATTCGAGGGAAGGAATGAAAGTTTTTCTGAGAGGGGGATATGCTCATGGCTCGTATCCATGGAGAAGGGAGAAAGGGGATTTCCCTGTTACGGAGTGGGTTGCTAAGTTGTGGGCGAACTCAGCCATGGGGAGAGGCTCCACCCACTTGTGGGGAGAGTTAGTGCAGAAGATGCGTAGGAAGGTCTCTAGTTCCTGATTGTACCGTTCGGTTTCCCTGTCGGTCTGTGGGTGATAGGCGGTGGAGAGGGAAACATTGTATTCCAGCAG
>JBBPQN010000347.1:0-17594 GCA_038092575.1 Boletus subluridellus | reverse complement strand
CAAAAGGACTTGTCAAGTCCCAGTTCTCGTGGCAGTGGGGAATACCTCCGGGAGTGGTGTGTGGTCTATCGGATTGGTGCGAGGTTCGTGCGATGTGCTCATGTGTTTTTTTTTGTTTCTAGGCTCCACCTCCCTAACAAGATCGTCCCCGCGACGCACAAACGTGCGGCTCGTCTCCCATGCTGTTCGCCTCGGCGCTGGCAAGGTGCCCCACGTCCACCTCGCGGCGACCAGGAGGCTACCGGAGGAAGGGGGGTGGCACACCTGGCGACTACAGGCCGTCGTTCGCTGGTGTTGGTCGGGGTGGACCTTGAGAGTGAACATCACGACGGTCTCATGCCATGGATCGATGGAGCCCGCATCCCTTTGTCTTCCATCCCCTCCAAAATGTTTGTATGAGCATGTCGCATGTCTAGTCTACGCTATATGCTATCAATTTCGCTTCGTCTGCACATGCCACAGTCTGCGCATGATCGACTCTGGATGTACATCACCGTTTACCAAAATACGCGACAATATTGTGGACTGTTCCCTTCCCTCGTCCTGCTTCGAACAAATCTTGGCGCGCCTCAATGACTTGTTTTGAAAAAGAGCTAGGGGGGTTTATGTGAGCTCCAAACTCACAGTCGGCAAGACTTTTTATTTTGCTGCAGTCTGTGGAACCACTGACGAACACCCTCGCTTGGACAACCACCAACTTGTCCAGAATCCCAAACACTCCGGAATCACCCAACAATGCTTCATTCACGTCGAACCTGCCTTCCACGTACGGATAACGGAGAGGTCTGTGAGCTTCCATCCTTCCAGGTCTCCCCCAGGTCGGACCGCCTCAACGAGTATCCCGATCGCGTCGTCGTGTTCGGATGAGAGAGCGATGAACGTACTCGATCTTCTCGGAGGGCCATAGTCCTGTGGGGTGCTTCCACCCATCTCACTTCCAGCGCCATTCGACATCCGGCCGTCGTCCACAGGGAAACGTACACCATCGATGAAAGTGGTGAGCGGACGAGGATGGTCTATTGCAAGCCACACATGTCGCACGTTCTTCCCCGTGACATCATCCTGGAGGAGTGCACGGAGAGTACTGACCAGCGAGGCCGCGCACCATGCTAAGTTCTCCACAGGCACGTTTTCCATTCTCCAGTGCTCACCTAGAAACGGACCTATGTTGTCAGAGAGACGGACAGCGAGATCGTAGAGCGCGGGCGCGTAGTGTGGATTGAAATTCGGCTGCACGGACGCAGCAGCGAGCGGATGGCGGAGGTCATAATCGAGGACGAGGACATCGATATCTACGAGGACAGGTGCGAATAATTGGCGTATTGAGGTGTGTATTCGTATCCTGGTCCAATCACCAAATCGAAATCAGAATTTGCATCCATATCGAGACTATTTGACAAAAGTTGCATGAGATGAGATGAGGGATCCGACTCCATCTTGAGCGATCCCGAGTCAAACGAGATAGACAGTGCTGTCTCTGGTAGGGAGGGATGTAATCGAGCGAGCTTGGATTCGAGACAGGACAGAATTTTCGGATCGACCGCTGCCTTTTCAACGATGAACGGAACCTCTTCCAATTCAGCTTGAGTCGCCATCACATCACGATGGCCCTGAGGCATGGATTCCATAAATACGACGAAGCTGCTCGGTGGCACCGGTCTCTCGTCGACCCATTTCGCAAACCGTTCGAGATCGATAGCTAGCCAGGAACCGGGAGACTCGACTCTGTGCGTAAACTCAGTCGTATCATAACATGCACTCATTCGGCTTTTGCCTACATCGGGGAGTACGATCGTTCGATTGAGTCGTCGAGCGAGGATCAAGAGCTGAGTGAAGTGCAATCGGGCCTTGGATTCCGTTCTCCGACGCGGATGGGAAGAAGGAAGCGACATGGACCATTGCAGTAAGCGGAATCGAATGACGACAGGATCATGTATTCGTTCTTGTGGGTGCGATCATCAACGTTTTCGGCGAGGGCACGGTATCATGTTCTGCCGGAACGCGAGTGATGGGATGCGGCCATGCGTTGCGTGTCATGCGACCTGATTTACTCGAAGACACAGCTATCCGGTCGTCGAATCGTTTCAATTCCTCGCCTGGGCCCGAAACTGGTCCGTCCTGGAAGACCGCAGGCGGATACCGTGTCCAAGTTACTTCCAAGTTGCCAGTCAGTGCTATTAGGGTTATCTTCACTGGGAACATCAAAGTCGGTGTCGCTGGTTTCAGGAAGGTGATTCAATGGCCCGATGGAAGACAATGGTGGTTTAAAACCGCTTCATGCGCCTTGTCAGGTTGGACATAGGTGACGCACTGTTACGTACATAAATAGAAATAGTGTGGAGAGGCAGTGGTCCGCGAGGTACGGAAAATTAATTAATTACAGGGTCTGTAGGCGCCGTGGCACGTGCTGGATGCGGAAACATGTTTTATGGTCGTGGGATATAAAAAAAAAACAAATATGCAATTCGGGTGCTCCCGGACCGTGTCGACTCGTCTGATGAGAAAAACGTGTGCACCACCACTACAACGTCGCGTGCCGTTGGCCGTCGTTGAGGGCACGACCAGCAACTAACCATCAACGCCCAGTGCCGATCTTCCACAGTTTCATCCATTGGTCGATCGGGCGGACTGTGTGCGGTGAGCTTCAGAGCAATCACCTCAAACTCCGTCTTTCCCTTCCATGGGATGTCGCCAGACAGAACCTGGCGTGAAATTTCAGTCATCGCCAAGACACCAGGCTGAGCCATTACCTCAAACATTATGCAGCCGAATGAGTACATGTCCCCCGATGGGTCGGGTTCGCAGCCACAGAGTCGCTCAGGTGCCACCCATCTTACGGCTCCTACATTGCTTGTGCTCGACAATCGTTGCAAGTATGACAGTCCGGGCTGCAGCTTTCCGATCGTAGATGCGAGGCCAAAATCAGATATTCGCGGATTGTGCTCCTCATCGATCAGCACGTTGCCCTGGTAAGAGGTAAGTGCATGCTAACGCAAAAGGTCATAAACATACACTATGCAGATCCCCGTGGAATACAGGAATTGAATGTACTACCACAAAATCATGTTATCAGAAAAGGTGGGGCGATGGAGCATAGACGCGAACGCACGATATTCAAGGCCGGATCCGATCCCGTGCAGCTGTGAAAGGTTAGCATCGTTAATTCAAACAAGGGATCTCTCGACTTACCAGCTGTAGTCGCTCGACGACTGTGAGCGTCTGACCCTTGTTCTTGAGGAAAGAGTGCAGGGTACTATTCGACATCCACGGTGATACTGCCGCGAGTAGTGATCCAAAACCTTGCGTCACACCGATTAAGGAAACGATATTTGGGTGCTCGAGTCTTCTCAAAAAGCCTAGCTCTCTGCGGAAAACCTGCCGTCCAAATTAATGGATGAGCTAGCAAGTTGAGAACGGAACTGACCTTGTTATTTAGCTTTTCCACTCGCCGCTGGTTTTCTTCGGGATCTTCGGATTCAAAGTACCTCAGCGTCTTCACAGCAACCTATAAGAGATGAACAGAGTACAGACATGCAATGGGAGAATGCCATACCAGAGATGATGACCCTGATGTGTTGCTGCACCTGCACTTGTACACATCAGCGAATGCGCCGCCAGCAATGTGAATGGCGGAGTCTCGAGCGATCCTATCTGTGAGGTCGACCAACGGACGGCCTTGAAACCTAGGCGATGTCAGTTCGGTGACTGACAAACGGAAACGAGTGACTCGCGTGAATATCTGAGAGGACATGGAGGTTGTAAATTACGAATAACGAACTGGTGTTTCTCCGGTCGGCGGGGCCAAAGCGAGGAAACTGACTGGGTGGAAAGCAAAGGTAGGACCCAGTTCCTGTGCGACGTGTGCGTGCATGGTACACGCAGTTGTCAAGGCAACGTCGTGTGTTGTGGACGGTATGGCGTTCGGTAATGACGTGGTTCTCTTTCAGAGTGCTACGCCATCCGCTTGTGCCAGTCGGACTGCATGTCATGTACCCCCGCTCCTCAGTCTCTCAGCTTTTTCGCGCTTCACCCAATACATGATTCCGCAAGGAGGTCCATTTGTGCCCCTTTCACATGCCTGCTTCTCGTCTATCCACGGTACTTCTTGGCATAATTCGTATCCTTCATGTGCTCCGCAGATCAGGCCACCGTCCCGCTCTTCGAAAAATTCTCGGATCCTCCCCCTCGCGCACGTCCGTCCTCGTTCGGTTTGACCTGCCTTCCCATACACCCCGGCGCACGTAGTACCCAGGTTCGTGTGACGTCCTCCTGATCAATCAGCTTAGAGGCCCAATCCTCTCCGAAACGTCTCGGTAACCATCCCCACTCTCTCCCGGCTACCCTATCCTACGTGGTTCTTCTTCCCTGAAACATTTCGGACCTTTTTCTCCCCCCACGAGCAACCGAACTCGCGAAGCAGCAAATGTGTGGCCTGGCACAGGCCGCCGCACAGCGCGGCATTCTTCAACTTGGAACGTGCTGCGGCTTCGACGCGTTCCAAGTCCTACTAGACTAATTGTACGGGGTCTCAGATTGGTGGCGATACTGGCTGGTGACCGTTGACAATGTGTCAGCATCCCCAGAAGGGTTGGCTACGTTATTCACCTCACAACCTAGACTCATCATACGGCACACATTGATAACTGGACCATCAAGCGGTCGGCGCAAAGCACGTAGTACTTCACTCTGCCAGTAGCACGAGTCAATCAATGGGATTTGTGCGGACATTTAAGATGTGCATGGGATGCTCTTCGTCAGGTTTCACCAGATGCGTTAGCTCTAAGTGTTCATCGTATGCTGACCGCCTTAAGCATAGCAACATTTTCTCACTTCTTAATGCACAATTGAAACTCTTGGCTACTAAGGGTGAGAACACAGTGACCGGCTTATGAGTTTCCCGAATTGAGGTGCGCTTTGCGCCATGCATAGTCATAAGACACACGAGACCGTATTACTGTCTCATGTGTGAATCCAGGTCTGGTGGCCTGGGTGTACCATGGTGTCCCTGTGCATGCAAAACCATATGACACCGGCCCTACCAATGCCTATACAATGTTGCAAGCATGCAATGGGTGATAGCCTGTCACCCTTCCGTTTCTGGAGGTGCGGAGGAAAAGGGACCTTGTCTCTAGTTCAACTCTTTGACGCCACAACCCAGCCCTTCCAGATTCACCCTTGCGGAAATTGGGGTCAGTTCCGCCGGGTTGGCCATCCTCCATTCTTCTATCATGGTCGGTATACTGTACTAACTCATTGATGTCGTGGCCGCTTATCATGGAACGCAGCACCGCACTATTCACGAACGGCATTCCCATATTGATCTACCCCACTGGCAGACAGGGTGCGAGCACCTCATGGGATCCATCAGCCCCTCCGTGTTTGAGAGTTGGTCCCTCAGAACATCGAATGCGATACGCCGTAAAAATTTCAATCGATGATACCTCCTGGAGCAGTCCAACCACGTACGGTTGGGTAATTTCATGCTCAAATCTCGGGGAGATACGGTATAGTCTTTCTATGTGACTTCCATAGCGCCCTACGTTCGTCGCAAATATTTTATTGTTGTAACATCTCGTCATTCCTAGCATCCCCCAGGTATCGCGGTGATCTCGCGGTGATCTCGCGGCGATCACTTTTCTCGTAAGCTTTGTACCCTCCGATCTATGATGATGCACAGTACTAACTCAAACACGGGCGTGCCTTTTTGATTATACAGGACCAGGGACTTGGTGTGTCAATCGAAAATGAATTCCGTCTCTCCTTTATGTAAAGGAAGGTAAGCCGCCGTGTGATCATGTGGATGCATTTCTGCAACGATACTTGAACATTTTGGTCTCGCACGAAATCGTTTCACATCCATCACTGAAAGTTTGCCGACATGGACAAGCCGGATATGGGGGATACCTGCGGTCAGGTCACAGGATTGCTCATAAAAGCCGTCCACCCTGCACTCGACGTTTTTCTCAACGCCTTCAAGTTTCTACGTTCCAACCACGATGACCTTTGCGAAATCCGACGCGTTAATTGGTCGTTTTGGACGACCTAGGCGCAGCCGCATCGCGCTGGCACTTTCCCATGCGATCTCTGATTCCCAGTATGCAAATGTCGCGTCGAATAGTAGTTGTTCTCTAACAGTACTTGCAGGATCCGACTGCAAGTTGTCCCCTTTGGGTTAAGCAAGATTAGGGGTAGAGCATTCCAGGATTACTTCGAAACATTGCTTGAACAAGAAGGCTGTAGGGAGGCCTGGACAGCCTACACGGACGTAACGACGGCAACTGGATTCCCCCAGCAACTTGCCCAGGGCACAGCTCCGCTGAATGGTTTTCGGCACTATATGCTCGTAAGGCAAATCTAGTTTTTTGTCGGTTTGTCTAAACCCAAATTATAGCAAGATGCCATATACCTGGAGTACTATGTTCGAGTAAGGATGGCAGCCATCGGAACCTGGGATTCCGCAGTGTCTTCGCAGGACTTGTGGGATTTCGTAGCAACAATCCCAGATGGCCTTAATTATTCGACAAATGTGCGATACGTCTGCGAAAATCAGCTAGGAATCCCGGGGAGCGTCATTGACGACGAGTGGAACAATAAGTCAGAGCAGCTCGAGACTTCTATCAGATTTTATGAGAGTGTTATCGCGAACGCTATTGGAACGGAAGGTAACTCTTGGCTCGAGTGCGTTCCACGGGTGCTTTTATGGTCTCGAGGTTGTCTGGCTAATAAGGGTCACTTCACAGTATCCACTTTGCCCTTCTTCCGTGCATCAAGGTGAGCATTAATACTGCTTGCACTAATGAGCATGCTGACACCTTCTAGGGATACTACGAGATTGCCAAGGCGCTGTTGCAAGATACGACTACCATCAGAAGTAAGCTTCTTCCTCTAATGAAGAGTGAGACAACGAGACTGAGTTATCTAGACACGTTGTACTATTCTCTGTGGATTGAGGGCAACGCGGACGAGTCATACGTTCAGGACTACGATAGTACGCTTTCACCACTAGCTCACTCCAAGTCCTCCTGAAGGTCTCCTCTCTTAACAGCCTTTATCGAAAACAATATCGGGACTCCCACCGAGGAACAGTGGGCTCATTGGGGCGAAATCTTCAGACAAGCATGTGATAACGAGAAGAATTTCTTCAACCTCGCAATCGAAGATTTCCAGAAATACGATATCGTGAGCGAAGGGAGTTACACAATCAGTCCCTACGTCAACGACGCGACGTTCCTCGCTTCCGACACCGAGGGTGGAGTGACTATTTCGAGCACGTCCGTGCAGGTTCGTGGTTGGTTACCTCACTCAGTCATAACGGAGCTGACCCGACAGACAGTGGGAGCTGGTAAACTATGCGGATGGCTATTCTATCAAGCTCGCTGACCAGCAATTCCTTGGCGTTGATGGCCAACAGGTCGTCATCGAGAGCGATGAATCTACGAAATGGTCAATCAACCCAGTTTTCATCCCCGAGAAGAATACGTATCAGTAAGCCAAATGTCTATTCGTCCCGGTCGCAGAAACCGATAGCTCGTGGCCGATAGATTATTCCTCTCAGGAGCGATACAGCTAGCGCTCGACGCCGACAGCGACAATACGGTATAGTGTCAACATGAGATCACACGAATGCTCGCCTGCTGAAGTTATTCATTCCAGGTGTCCGTGGCGAATAATAATGCCACCACTCAGACATGGATACTGAGCCAGCAGTCTTGAGGGGTTGAAACGGGTAAAGTTTCATTTTGTACTTGTAGTGTACTTTTTCAGAACGTTATGCATGTAGCGTGATCTATATAGCTCAATGGCGGGATATGTCTCATATATTGTTGGTCGAAAATGTTTGTGATGGTCCTTAGGGACTCATCGATGAACAGTGTATATCTTGGTCCATATGAACCCTGTTTGGAGATGCGATGACAGTGCCGGACTTGATCGCACCGTGGGGACCTGAGCGGTAAACTGATCCTTCCGCTACCGACCAAGGCAGGTATGGCGGTGGGATAAGAATGTGGAGTTTCGGGCGTGGTCCTCCCGGCAGAGTCAGTAAACCCTGGGGACGCCTCCATGCCATTGTAGGTGATCTTCAATTATCTATAGTGGTCGACTGTCAAATGGAGCAACCCAACATGGCATGTTTTGTACGCCGCGGAGTTGGGGTCGTTCGTTCGTTTCTTTGATGACGTTCCAGCCCTCTACGCCCGTCGACATACCTTCACGTCGTCCTTCTCGAGCAGTCGAATAGATAGTGCTGGATGTTCGTTATCGATACCGCATCTACTCTTGTCCAGATCTGCATACTCGCCGATAATGGCCCGTTTAATTGATTCCCCGAAGAGGTCATCCTCTCTAACAAGTGGACCAACGAGTTGAAGGAAAGTGACAATCAATTCTAGCCAACTGTTGAGCCTCCAACGACGCGATCCACTAGTACCTTTCTGATCATCCTGCTGGCCATTTATCTCCCTCGTCTACGGACACAACTTGCCCGTCGAGATCACGAACGACGATGGCTGCCCTACCGCGGGCTGTGCGGTCGATCTCGCCCCGAACTGTTCGTACAGATTCGTACGAACAATTCCTACTTCAGATCGATCAATCGTCGTACCTAGTTCCTGCGCGATTTCGCCCGTCAACGTTTCAACCCCGGTCGAGCCTCTCAGTACCCTAATGGTGGATGTCGGTAGTGTGGAGTGCAACAGCTCGGACACCGTCCTCCAACTTGAACCACATCTATGGAGAGTCAGGGAATTTCGGCGGTGTCTCGTGGAATTTGGATCCATCATCTTCGGACCGCTCGCTCTTAGTACTCGCCGTGATACTGGCGCCCGAGGGGGTACAAACATTGTTGGCCAATTTGTCTCACTCGTAAGTTGATCCATGATTCTGAAATCTGTTGAGCAGACGGCACATAGTCTCATGGCACTTCCTTACCATTGATCACCCAGTCGAGATCGTGACCGCCGAGTAGATATATTCGAGCAAGCTCAGCCACGGGCGCACGTACTATCAAAGAACTCATACGAATGCTGTGAGACGACACGAACTCGAAGGACAAAATGCGTAGTAACTGTCTAAACACTCGCGAATCAACGTGGTATGCATCCAATCACCTACATACATCAATGCCTCCCGTCTTCATGTGAACCCTGGTCTACTGGCAAGCTCTATGCATAACATGGTTTCTCGGTGAATACAAGAACAGGTGACCGCTGTAGTAGTACCGGTAATTTTTGTCCTTCAGTTATCCACCTCAGTAACCATTTTCTCTTCAGGTTATCATCGTTCAAGCTTCCGACTTCTGGCGGGCACAAGTGCGATCACACTTCCCACGATGGTAACCTCAATTCTACTTACGCCCTCTTCTAGGCAATGAGATACATTGTTCGCTTCCGGTCAAACGCAACGCTCCATAATTCAATCCGAACGACGACACTACTTCCATCCACTGGCATGCCTGACAAGTGTGCGAGTGTCCCGGGAAAGTCCATCTGTCTACGCGGATTCAAAACTTGAACACCGCAACCTCACGTTTGAGATCTGATGTTCCAAGTATGTGAACACATCATACGCACGTCCATGAGGAGGCTAACCACATATGGTCGAATTACCTCAGAGACCTTCCATTCCTTGGTGACGACACGCCCTTTTGTTTTCCCGAGCGAATTGCAAGAGTAACAGGAATGGAAACTATCTCAATAACATCCACACCCTGCCCAACAATTGTGGAAGCGCCGCAAGGTCCATATGGGTGCTTCCCTGCAACGAAGCTTGAACAAATTGGTCTCGCATCAAAATGTTTCGTACAGAACTGCGTTAACGTCGTGATCACACCCACCGCTTTTAGTGGAATGGATTGTTCGGACATCCGGGCGAGTGATACCATTCTCAGGCCACGGGTTTGCACATAAAATCCACCCAATTCATCAACGCCGTCTCAGTTACGACGTTCCGACCACGATGACCATCTCGAAATCCGATGGACTATCATCACGTTTTTCCCGAGTTCCAAACAGCCGTGCTGCACTGGCACTTGCCCATGTGGTCTCCGATTACCAGTATGCTGCCTCTTGTCGAATTACAGCTAGGCTTCACTAACGCTAGCAATCGCAGGATCTGGGAGCAATGTTTCCCCTTCGGATCGAGCAAGCTTAGCAGCACAGCTATTGTCACTTACTTTGATACCCTGCTCAAACAGCCCGGTTGTCGGGATGCTTGGAAAGCATACACGGACGTAAAGATGACCACTGGATTCCCTCAACAGCTTGCCAGGGGCACAACTTCTCTGAATGGTTTTCGCCACTATTCGATCGTGAGTATGTCAGCGCTGGTTTCTCGTCACAATTCCTAATCTCGAACTACAGCAAGACGCAATCTACCTCGAGTATTATGTTCGAGTAAGACTAGAAGCCATCGCAGCCGCGCGTGACACCGTGTCTGCAGACGAAATACAGACATTCGTAGATACGGTTAAACCTGGCCTTGACTATGCCATCGGATTACGCCATGACTGCGAAAAGAAGCTGGGAGTCCCGTTGCAAGACATAACGAAGGAGTCAGAGTCAGAAAAGCTCAAAACTTCTATTGCACACTATAGGAACGTTGTCAAGGGGATATCTAGTACTGCCAAACCTTGGGTTGAGTGCGTTCCTCGGGTTTTTTCCACATTCTTAATCTTGGTTCACTCACAAGTATCCATTTTCTCGACAGTATCCACTTTGCCCTTCTGCCATGCATCAAGGTGAGCATTAGTGTTTTTGCCTGTATCGATCAGACTGCAGCTGTCTTCCAGGGATACTACCAAATTGCAACAGATTTGTTAAAATCCTCCAAGGTCGTCAAGAGTACGTCCTCTCCGTTCAACCAAGCGTACAAAGGTAGACTCAGTCGTTTAGATACACTATACTATAGCATGTGGATCGAAGGGAACACAGATCCTTCTTTTGTCAATTACTACGAAGGTAGGCATTTACCACCGGTCTCCTCTGGATTTTGCTCGAAGCCTCCTCCTCTGTCAGAATTTCTCCAAGCAGCGACCAGCAAAGCGGAACCCGCAGACTGGGAACGCTGGGGGGAAATCTTCAAAACGGCATGCGATAATGAAAAGAACTTCTTCAAACTTGCGACAGAAGATTACAAGCAGCTTCCGCAGCCGTACAACATATTGGAAGAAGGTGACTACACGATCAGTCCTTAGGGTAATAACACACATTTTCTCGGTGTCAACGGCAACGACGTCGTGGTTACAACCACCTCTGTCAAGGTTCGTGATTGAAATACTTTTCACACGGCCACAGCAAAGATAACCTGACTGACAGTGGCAACTCAAAAACAGCGCAGATGGCTATATTATCAACTCCAAAGATGCTCCTCAGCAGTTTCTCGGTTTGTCCACCAAGGATACTGGTCTGCCATACTATGAAGTACAGACCAGCACTACCCTGCAGAAATGGTCGATTAACCGCGTCTATGACAACGACGGAAAGACAATCAAGGGATATCAGTAAGCCATTGGATGTCCACTCGGCCGTATTGCAACCTGTAGTCTTGTTCTCCACAGGTTGTTCGCTCCAGAAAAACTGGCGTTCGTGCTTGACTGGAACGATGCGAATTCAAAGGTACGTGTGGCAAGATAATAACACGGCTGTTCATCCGCTAAGGTCAATCATCGCAGGTGTTCGTAGCGAACAACTACCAAGGCCCTAGTCAGACTTGGATTCTCACCAAGGTGGCTTGAAAGACGAGATCGGGTGCTTGATGTACTAATAGTGACATTATTCGTTGAGAAAGAAATGTAAGCTGATCGACGATGAATGTTATCAGGGCTTTTCGTGAATTCCGAGTGGCCAGTAATCACCACATACATGCCAAACAATAGGGAACGCCGAGATTGGCTTACAGCTTTACGAGGGTAGGCAACCTAGTCTGGTGACCAGGCCGTCCGAAAAAATATCTCCTCGTCCAATATGCACATGCCCACTTTCTCAGTCAGAAACAGCCGGTTGCGTTGCAGCATCTGGGTGGTGCTCCATTCTACTTTCTTTTTGATCAAAGATGATGTCGCTCTACTCTCTATCACGGCCAGGGCTCCGCTGTACAAGTGCAGCTTCGTATGGGCTCTCAGTGATTCCAATGCAAATATCCAGATCCCTCCTGGCATAGCTGGTCCACATCAGCTTGGTCGTCAGCTTTTTTTACCGTTCGAGTCTTTGTCTCTGCCAACGACGTTCCATCAGCTGTGGATCTAAGCAGTTCCAGAGCACTTCAAGTTTGCAGAAGGCTTTGGAATCGCAAGGAAGCAAGGATTAGCGTCGAGAATCGAGACATCCACTAAACGCCTCGCGTGACGTACTGTCGTCCCGAGTGAGTCAATATGTACACATTCATTGTACTACAGCGCACGGGAAGATAACAGCAGGAAGGCCACACGTACAGATACATAATACATCTACGCGTTTCTACTATCCAATCAGTTAAAAGATCGTTGGTAAAGTACACTCTTTCCGAGAATCGAACCCTCTGCTACACCACTTTGCTCGTGCAGGTCCTTTATTGATTGAATATTAACGCGATGGACGAGTCGGGGCGTCGACCACTGAGTACTGAGTACTGAGCGCTGAAAGTCCAGTCGTGAGCCCTTATGGCCCGTGCTGTCCTTGCTGCCCATGAGACCCCGACCCCGTCTGTCCATCAGGGTGGACCATCCCAGTGACGTTCGAAAGGTACGCCCCCCAGTCGTTCACCCTAACCAAACCGTCCCACCGATCAATTTCACACGAAACCCGGAAGCAAAAAAAAAAAAACACGCACCCAAAGCCAGTCGGCGCAGACGACCACATCGCAATCGTGTCCGGATCTACATCCAACATTGAATTCGTCTGCATCATCGATGGCTGCGGCACAGTAGCGTCCATGAACGCCTGTAAATCGTTCGCGGCCGATTGGCTTCCACTGCCATGGCCGACCGAGTTGTGCATTTGCTGCGCAGAGAAACTCCCAAACGGACTCGATATCTGGTCCAAAAACAAGTCGTCGGTGGGATATGCGTCTCCATGCGCAAAGTCGTGTCCGGTTATCGGCGCAGGCGGTGGGTTGGTAGGTTGCTGTGTCCCACTGGACAGTGACGAGAACCACATGTTCGGTGAATGTATGGACCCAGAAGACGCCGACGCAGTAGGAGATGCAGTCATTTGGAAAGTCACCTGTCCGTGTAGGGGTATCCGCCCTAAATCGTTGCTATAGACTGGTAGATTGTATGACTGTGACGGTTGTGACGGTGGGGGTTGCTGTTGGTAAGGCTGCTGTGACTGGGAATGAGAGTGGACCTCGCGCGAGATCCGACGTGACCCGGCAATGGCCCTAGGACAGTCCTTTGACATTGACGCGGGACGTGAAGAAAGTGTGGGACTGTCAGAATCCCGTTCACGTTTCGTCCCTCCTTGAGGGCTAGGTTGGGGAAGAGGGAGATCTCCCACAGATGCGAGCTCGTAAAGAATGTCCCTAGGAAAGGCAGATTGAGTGTCATATAAAACATCCCCCTAGGTAATCACGCACCAAAGTCTCCCTGCGGAATGCCACCTATGAAAATGTCAATAAACGACTACGCTCACGATTGACAGAGGTATTCCTTAACGAAACACATACCGGTTCTCACAAGACTTCAAAAGTCCCATGCACTTGTGCACATCAGCCATCTCCTTCAATGGATCCGTTGAAAGTCCAGACCGCTTCCCTCCCCAAATATTTAGTAAAAGCACGATCCCAGCGGTGAAGGCGTGCATCTGCCGAACAAACTTAGTAGGAGTCTCACAAAGGCACGAAATCGCAACGCACTTGTAGAAAGGGTGCAAATCGGCCAGAACGTTTCCTGTATATATCAATGACATGGCTGCACGAACGGGCAGCGTTGGTGCAAATGGCAAGGGAAGGGAAGGAAAGAGGGGAAGGTTTGCGGGGAGAGGGTATGAACGGCCGGTGGATGAATATTTGAACGTGGTAGTAGTTTGCGTACAGCGCGCTCGACTGCATGAAAAAAGGTGAGTCTGCGTCCCGAGTAGGGTCCCAACGTACTACGTGTAACGTTAGACAACGAGGAACGAGTAGTATGTCATCGCTCACGGTGATCAGGTACTTCGTCGATCCATTTGTTGAGAGAAGAATCAAGTTCCGCTACAATATGTTGTTCCCACTGCGGGCCGACAAATCCCAAAAGGATTTTCGACTTGTTGATCGAATACTACGCTACATTGTCAGCGAATGGGGAAAAAAAGGACCACCACAAAAAGAAGCTCACAATCGTTCTATCAGCAAATGAAAGTATGTTACTAAGTTTGAGGAAGCTGATAAAGAAGGAGATTGTAGAGGGTTTATCAGGCGGTTGCTTGAATACCCGTTGTGGATCAGGATGCTCCCAGTACTCGTCATCGCATTCGACAGGGTAATCGAGGTCAAAACTGCAAAATGTTAATCGAAGCACTACAAAAGGTAAGATCAACCTACTCCTCATCTTGGATAGCGCATGGCCGACCCAAAGACGAGCTCATCTGACGATCAAATAGAACAAGCACCCTACAATGCGACACGAGACCCTAAGATGATGCCCTGGGAAAAATTAGTAGGCTTACCAAAACGCCCTTTTCCACAGTTCACCTTCCGCGGTGAGATTTTCGTTGTACGATTTACGCCGATGAGCACCAACATCCTGTGCTAGCCGGATACCTACCCCAACCATCGTCCAGCACGCTTGTGGGGCCGACGTCCCTTGCAAGAACAGAACAGATAACTGTGACTGTGAAACCTCACGAAGCCAGCAAGAGACAAATTCACGTACACAATAAATCTGCAAGTCCTCCAAGCAAGGAGGTCCAAGCAACGTCCTTCTCACCATTTGCACTTGCTCGAAGAACCTCCATCCCGCCGAGTGTTCCAATATCCCGCTTTCAACGCTATCCAAAAAAACGCGAGGATCGTCCGAGAAGCGCGAAGCAACTGCACAAACTAGAAGATACACGGCACCCAAAGTTGTGCTACGTAAATGCACACCCTGCATTATCTTGCGCTCAAAGCTGGGGCGGTGCAAGAGAGGTGCCAAGGGATTTAGCCGGACGAAATAGAGGTGGACCAGCTGCATCCCCAGATCTTCGTCAGGGAACGTGTACTCGGGCTCCTCGATATTTCTGGCTGCGAGTTCCCACTTCAGGAGGGGATCAAGATGTATGCGTTGTGATGAGAATCATTCAACCTTACCGGATAACAATCATCCTCAAGTGGGCGGAAAAAATGTTCTCGAGTCTCTCCAAACCCAGTAACTTCCTTCTTCAGGTCTATTGCCTTTTGTATAAGCATCAAACCGCTAGACTTCCCGAAGAAGCGGTTGTGCCGACGAGGTCCCCCCAAGTTCATCGACTTGAGACTCTCGGAAAGGCGCAGTGTGATGATATCCTCATCATCACTCGGTATTAGATCTTCTATAGGAGTGTTTGCGTTGCCATAGGCGGTGGACGTGGTCATCGTATGCCCAGAAGTGGAAGCATTCGCGTTGCCTCTCTGCCAGGACTCCCGATCTATCCGGCCGCCGCCTAGCTCCTGTGAGAAATCGGCATCTGGACAGACCTTCCCGGGAAGAGAAGACGTTCATACATCGTACGATACCAAACCATCTCAAAGGAAGCCTACCTTTTGGAGAAGCTTTTCCATTTTCTCTAGGCGATTCTCCAGAGTTTCTACATATCTGTGATTTGTGCAACGCGGATTAGCGAGTTCTCGAAGCTTGGTAGAGAAACACACCCTTTCGGAGGACCACGTTTCTAGGGAGGAGCGGGGTCAAACGACGGTACCAATGAAACTGAGTAGAACAGGGACACACCTTGGCAGCCTCGACATACGTACATTCAAGGTTATAGGCTATGCAATTGGAACATCGATTGCCTGGCATTTGACTTCCATCGCCTTGGTGTATCACAATCAGACTTTCACGGAAAAGCCCGGGAGTATGATGCGTGCTTACATCGGACTATTCAAGGTACGGCGGTTCAAAGAATAGAATTTATGAGCGATCCGTATCGAACTCCAAAGGAGGAAAGTAATACTGACTCTTCTTGCGGCGACACGTATCACATGCCCGTTGAACCCGTCGCTTCTTGCTATCCGGGATGATGGTCGGCGACGTTTCTATGTCGTTGTAGTCCTCCTCAGCGGACGACATTATCAGGTATTGATTGCCGTAACCAGCGTCGTGTGTGTGTACTGTCTCAATGGTTCCCAAGAGGGTTTTTATGAACGCGAGCAAGGTGCACTTGTATGCAGACGAGCAGTGGGAGTTTCAGTGTCGTCGGGCAGTGAAATCATAGCATAACACACAGCCCCCAGTCAATCTGCCAGCCAATCCGAAAATTTGACAGCGACGTTGTGGCCCGACTTTCGGCTACAGGTTCAAACTCAGACTAGGATTTTCCAACTCAGGCACGCTACACTATGTACGACTACCGTAGTGGTAGCTCCAAACTCAGATTACTAGCTTTTCAAACGCAGCCTAGGACACCGGACTGCGGACGACATCACTTGGTCCAAGCACCAGTGGAGTACAGTTTGATTTCACCCAGTTTGAATGAGTCGATGATGTTTTTTTTTTTCATGACAAGGGCCATCGCTTGACGCCCCTACTTACCGTGTGCAGGCCGTCGAGTCTCAGCTGCGATCGGAGGACGGCCAGCAAGAATGGAAATCAAAACGGTTTGAAAAAACGTGTCGACATTTCCCAAAACCACCCTAGTTCCTGAACCGACCCAACGGTTGAACGATGGAATGGAGTTGTAGCAAAAAGAAAAAGCGTCATGTACCTTGAAGTGCAATCCCGTCTCCTCTCCTATATCGTCGTCGACTGACGTTTATTTTATTTTGTTTTTAAAAATCACCCCTAGTTTTTTCACCCCTTGTTTCGTCTCTGCTCGCCCTTGAAGCGTTCCCACTTACTCGCCAGAGCGGCACGTAACGACCCGATCAACGTTTCTGCATACAACTTCCAGGTACGAACTACTTGGCCCGCGACCGTGACGCGGCGTGTTCAGCGTACGTACGAATTTCATAAGTTACCCCCCCTCCCCTACAAGCCCGGACCCATCGGGACTGAGTCGATTTCGGTCCTCGGACCCCCATGACTCGGATAGCGCGGAAGAACAGTCCATCCACGATTTGATCCATAACGCAACCTACGCCCGTTATCCGGACTTATCGATCCCTATCATCCAAGTCACTATAGGACATTGACCCAGCATTACAAAAGCGCTCAACACTCATCAATCCTGATATAGCAGCCTGGGGCTTCGAGGCAGTAGTCCTCCGTCTCCGATTTCAAAACGACAACACACTGCAAGTCCTCGCACTTCACCTTGGTCACAGACTGCACAGGCTCCGCTCCACAGCAGTATTTCCAACACATACATTCATGCACGACCGCAACGGCATAATTAAAACAGTCGCCTCCCCCCTAAAAGCGTACGATAGCCAGCGCACGATCCAGAGGTAAAAAGGAACCTATAACAGCTAGGCGTAGGATACCATATACTTAGAAAACAGCATTCAAATCAAAAAGAACCACCGAC
>JBBPQN010000346.1:0-17629 GCA_038092575.1 Boletus subluridellus | reverse complement strand
CAGTGAGTAATATGATCGTGACAGTTTCCTTTTTTCGAAGAGATGACGTTCGTCGTGTCAAGTGTGCAACTGAGGCCGACAGTGAAACCAATGGGAAAAGCCCTCGAGTATGATGTTTCCCTCCTGGAGAGACTCTATACATCCACCGCCCATCCAGGCACTGTAAAAACCATGCTCAACGTAAGTGGGGCGTTCAATCACGGATAACTCGACATGACATCACCGCCAGGTGCAATACCGATTCCCGAGCGAGCTAGCTCACTTCCCGTCGACAGAGTTCTACAACGGTCAACTTCAATCTCATATCCAGGACAGCGCGCCCGTCCTCGCTCGATTAGCCGCCACTGCTTTTCCATGGCCAAGGATGGACAGAGAACAACGGCTCGTGCCTACCGTCTTCGTCCAATGTGACTCTGAAGAGACGACGGGCTCCGCTTCCAAAGGCAACGAAGGTCAAGTCGAACTCGTCGCACGCATCGTCTCTCTCCTTCAGTCCCCATCCAGCGTCCCCACGACGGCGCCCGGCCGAGATGAGGACGGACGACAACCCGAAGCCCGAGAGACCAAACTGACCATCGCCGCGCTCTCGCCCTACACGAAACAAATTGCGTTCCTGAAAGCGCGCCTCCCATCCTCGGTCACCTGTGCGACAATCGACAGTTTTCAAGGACGGGAGGCGGACGTGGTCGTGTTCTCTACCGTGCGTTGTAACGTGACGCGCGAGATCGGGTTCGTGGACGATCCGAGGCGGTTGAACGTGATGTGGACGCGCGCTAGGTTGGGTTTGATCGTCGTTGGCGATCGGGCTACGATGACGGAGATGAATGCGTTGTGGAGGAGGGCTATCGAGTCATGTACCGAGGTCACGCTTCCGCCGGTGGAAGAGTAGAGAGGGTACTTGTTAGGCGGACACGATGGTGGCGCCGCGGTGGTTCATTATCATCACCATGCTAGTTGGTTGGTTCGGTGGGTGAACTTCTCGAGTTCACGGGCATACTTCAACAACGGGAAAGACATCGCGGCCAACAATTCATTTCTTATTGTGCATTTGGTATCAATAATCATCGTGATGCACAAACGAGCGGGGCCCAGGACTTTTTTTCGTCGACAGAGACAGAACCACCCTGTGAGTAATCGCGGTAGAGTCCTGGAGTTCGAAGTCAGCCGAGGAGATAGGACGCACAATCGCGAGTTCCACAGCAAGACCGCGTTCAATGACGCCAAAGTCCGCTGATTACTCTGTCACCACAACGAAGTCACCTAGCTGGGATCCGATTAAGAATAAGCGCTAACGACACGAGGCGCTTGGGCGGCCGAAAAGAGAGCAACGTGTTTATGCAGTGCAACTCTATCCGTACCGCGACTTGACCTGAACACTGCGAAACCTACGGGCGTACGTGCGCCATTGGAGAGGATGTCGTCAACGAAGAACAGTGCGTAGCAGTTCTCGGGAGTGATTCTACAATGTTGACAACTTGAATTCACCAAGAACATACTAGTACAATAGTGCTTGACACCAGTCACTCTGATCCCGTGTGGGCGGTTGCTTTCCACCCCGACGGAATGCATTTATTAAGCGGGAGTAACGATGGGATTCGAAGATGGCGAGTTGCAGACAGCCAAGAGGTTGGAACACAACAAATGGAGGCAACTGGCGCCATTTGTGTGTCGAAGGACGGCAAGTGGACAGTGTGCGGGACTGCGAAGGGGGCAAGCGTATGGGACGACAAAATCCAGGAAATGGCCATCGAGGTTGGGGGCAAAGCTTTTGTGAGTGCGGTAGACATCTCGCCCGATGCCACCATGTTTGCCACCGGTACATCACACGGTCACAAGAAAGCGAACATCTGGGACATTTTGACCGGCAAGAGATTGGTTGGCCCACTCCAACATGACGATATCATCCTAGGAATTAAATTCTCGCCGAATGGCGAACACATTGCCACTGCCCCTTACGGGGGCTCCATTCATGTCTTCGACAGTCGCAACGGTGACCAACTCATCATAATCAGGGCCGACGCGAAGTCCCAGTGGGTCTCAGGTGCTCCCAGGCCCATTGCATGGTCAAATAATGGGCGGCAAATTTTTGCCGTCTCTGGCGATCATACAATCATAGCTTTCAACTTGTCTACTGGAGTTCAACTGGCTGAGTCGGAGAAGGTCGAAAATCGCGGAAACCCCGGGTCTATCGCTCTAGCGTCCAATGGGAAGTTTCTTGCTGCCTCTTCGGTGGGCCCCATTTCATTCTGGGACACTTCAACACTGGCTCGGATCGGCCCAACCATTGAGGATCGTCAAGAGTCACCGTCAATTGCTCTCTCCACAGATTCCACCTATCTCGCCATTGGAGGATATGATGGTAAAATCACGATTCACAATCTCAGTGGTATCCTTCCAGACTCGTATGGTCCTTTCCATGTAAGTATTTGTGCAGTTACGATGTTGGCACACTGAACGAGGGTCATATCATTACTCCCCTGTTTTAGGCACCTACTGAAGATGACGACGGAGTCGGTGATGATAATTTGCTCGAGGTAAGAGTCTGTTCCTTACCTTCTCGATGCTGGTTTTCATGACGGCATAAGGCCGAGGTGCCGACTAGTGCACCTGAACCCATATTTGACTTTGATGAGGTCTGTGCTCATTTCACTATGCTCTTGCTTTCGTGTTGAAGTCGCTGCAGCTGCCTTCTCCGGCGTTATCCACCCATGATCGTGAGTGTGAGATAATGCCGCCAGGCCAGGCCACGCTGCCCATGTCCTCCCCTCCTGAAGTGTCTTGTCCAGAGGATCGTTGTGATAATGCCGAGTCCTCTGGGGGCATCACGAGGGTTAGAAGGTGGCTGCGGACGGTGATTAGGAAGGATGATGAGAGCCAAAGTTCACACCAGCCAGATCGACCTTTCGGATCGCCTAGTGAATCTGCCAATCTCCGATCTCGTTCCAAATCACCGGCGAGAGGGAATACTGCAAACGTCAAACCTTCGTGGATGGCCGCTGGTAAACGTAAGCGGGTGAGTGTTCTCTCCCGTAGGCAAGCGGTGTGCAGTATGTCTGACGAACCATGTCAGCGAACGGTCGCAAAATACAACAAACCAAAACCCGCAAAACAAAAGCGAGTGAAACAGGCTCGTCGATTGTTTAGTTTATTTGTCGGTGCTGATGTTCATGTTGAGTCACAGCCTAAAACGGATACCAACGCTGCTGAAGCAAGCCATTCAAACAAGGGCGTCTCCACTAGCGGACAGGACCCTGTAGATCCAAAGACAGCCGGCCCTGTATGTATTTCTCGCGACGATAGATCCCGTGGTGACAGCTCAGTTTTTATTAGGGGCAGCAAGCGAACGATACATCTCAACCGTTGACCGTTCCCGGAACGGGGGTCCATGTCTTGGTGCGCATTCGCTCTTTTAGCTTTGATCGTTCGACTCATGGTGGAATACAGCAACAAGAAGCAGGTGACGCTACGGTTGCAATCGCGTTCAAGTTACCCGCATGGGTGTTGTGCCGGAGCACGGTCAGCGAAGATGGGACGCATTGATGCATGCATGCCGCGTTGGTTTGCGGGTTTGACATTTGTTACGCCGTTCTTTCGAGCTCGTGTGGCCTCATAGCATATATGAGTTCTGATGCTCGCGTGCGTGGCTGAAGCTTCCTTCAATATATACTCAGTGGTCACATTCCGAGGAACGCAGTTGCGGTTTCGGTTCTGCGACGCGGGTTTGCAGCGAAGGCTCCCGCTTGGAGAAACGACATGTCCCATCCCCGTATCGCTCTCCGTACGGTCGTCATCCACATGGTAGTATCGGACCTAATAATAGGCCTGTCCCATTCCGCGTATCAGTTTTGGTGAGATCGGTGTCGTCAGTGGGTTGATTGAAAGAATTGCCACATTTGAGGTTACTGGAGTCGAGACCATTTGCCCCTCGACGACCGGTATGTCACTGTAATCCTGATTGGCACTTGCGACCCCCCCCGATACGGATATGCATCACAACCATTTCGACGCACTTGGCTAACATGTAAGTAGGCTTGTCGACTCCGATCCGAACTTGCTTTATCCGGATTCCGGACGCCGACCGACCCCAACTCATAGGCATAAACAACAGTGTCGTATAAACTCTTTGGCGTCACCGCAGCGCCGCCCCGACGTGAGATGCGTGCAACATCATCAATAATAATTCTACATATATTCTGCGAGCTGAGCTCGGTGGCAACAAAAGACCAAGGCTTCCACAATGTTCTCATCGTTACCACAACGATCAACGTGGTCCAGCATTGACATCAAGTTGAAGCTGGGAGATACCTGTGCATGAACGAAGGCTCGCTATATCAGACGGCGACTGTAACTGTAGTTCAGCCCGTCCTAGACGATGGTGCTCAACCTGTTCCCCATGATGGCGCACATAATCACAAACACACTCCACAAGCTACCGCGAGCTCCCGGACGAGTGAGAAGAGCTTGCAGGTGGTACCCACGACGGTGGTAGTATACTTATCTCATGTCTCCCCACCACCGTAGGCGTCCTGCGCATCCACAGTTGTCACTCGCTCACCAAAAAAGTACTCGAGCGCCCCAACTCAACCGAAAACCGAACAGAGAACGAAACACAAACGCCAACCAAATAACAAAAAGAAACTAGGGAGCGAGGGAGGGAGCATGACAGACATGGACATGTATTGCATATAAATGACAGGTGAGTTTGAGTCGGAGAACGATGTATTTATGTATAAAAAAGATCGAGAGAGCGAGCGAGGGTGGAAGCGTTGCGTATGTTGTACAGTCAACTCCCTTTTAATACATACCCCCTCGGGATCGACCCGAAGGTATATGTGATGAGGGGATATGGGTGGTCTGGGAGGTCAAAAGCCCTGGAAACTGAGTTGGGGAATCCAAAATCCTATGTGTTATGAGGGAGTATGTGTTATACCAGATATGTGTTACAAGGGAGTCGACTTGCATATCGTAGCCTGAGATGTATGCATCTGTGACGTGGAAATGGGTTAACACGTATTTGCTTCGAGTCCAAAACTTTTTCTTCATTTTCCTGAAACAAAACGTATCGAGAACCGCGTCGAGCACAGGAGAAGAGAAGAAAAGAAGAAAAGAAGAAAGAGAAGGTCGTAACTCAGATAGCAACTTGAGAAGTTAGTGAAGCCGGGCACGACTTGCCGGATGCAAGATCAACACCCAACGCACCCAAGCTTGCCATCTTTGCGAATACGTTTCCACAAGCTTCACATTTGCAGGTTGACATGGATGTGCTTGGTGTACTTTCAAACGTCTCGTCAACAACCCCAAAATTGAAAGGACAGACCACGGATATACTCGATGTCTTGATAGGCCAATTGTACACTCCGTGCGTAATCGAGATACACTCCTGGACTTTGAAGTCAGCCAAGGAGGTGCGACGCACAATCACGACTTCCGCAGTGAGACTGTGGCGTTGAATGACGCCAATGTCCGCTGATTACTCTGTCGTCTCAACAAGGTTCCCTGGGATCTGAATAAGAATAAGCGCCAAAACACCGTGACGGGGCGATAGACTCCTGAAGCTTGAAGTCAGACGAGGAGGTACGGCGCACGATTACGACTTCCACAGTAAGACCGCGGCGTTCAATGTCCGCCAATTACTCTGTCATCCTAACGAGGTTCCCTGAGATCCAAATAAGAATAAGTGTTGAGACACAGGGCGATTGCGTGGCCTGGAAGAGATCAACGTGTTTATGCAGTGTAACTCTCTCCGTACTACGACCCGACCTGAACACTTTTCTTCTAAACACTGCGAAACCTACGGGCGTGCACCATCGGAGAGGATGTTGTCAACGAAGAACGGTGCGTAGCAGTTCTCGGGAGTGATCGTGCAATGTTGACAATTCACCAAGAACATACGATAGTCCTTGACACGGGTCGCCCTGATCCCGTGTGGGCGGTTGCTTTCCACCCCGACGGAATGCATCTGTTAGTATTAAGCGGGAGTCGCGACGGGATTCGACGGTGGAGAGTTGCAGACGGTCAAGAGGTGGGAAAACAACGAATGGAGATGACTAGCACCATTTGTGTGTCGAGTGACCACAAGAGAATAGTGTGCGGGACTATGAAGGGGGCGGGCGTATGGGATGAAAAAATCCAGGAAATCGCCGTCGAGGTGGAGGACACAGCTTTTGTGGGTGCAGTAGACATCTCGCCCGACGCCACCAGGTTTGCCACCGGTGCAACACGCGACGACTGCCAAGCGAACATCTGGGACATTTTCACTGGCAAGAAATTGGTTGGCCCACTCCAACATGAGTCAGACAACAACATCCTAGGAATCAAATTCTCGCCAAGTGGCGAACTCATCGCCACTGCCTCGTACGGGGGTTCTATTTATGTCTTCGACAGTCGCAACGGTGACCAGCTCATCATCATCAAGGCCGACGTGAAACCCCAATGGATTTCAGGCACTCCCGGGTTCCTTGCATGGTCAAACGATGGGCAGCAAATTTTTGCTGCCTCGGGCGATAATACAATCATAGCTTTCAATTCGTCCAATGGAGTTCAACTGACTGAGTCGGAGAAGGTTGAAAATGACGGATGCATCGGGTCTATCGCTCTAGCGGCCAATGGGAGGTTTCTTGCTACCTCTACGGCAGGCTTCATCTCATTCTGGGACACTTCAACACTTACTCGGATCGGCCCGTCCATTGAGGATAGTCAAGAGTCACGGTCAATTGCTCTCTCTAAGGATTCCAGTTATCTTGCCACTGGGAGGGTTAATGGGAAAATCGCGATTCGCGATCTCAGTGGTATCCTTCCAGACTCGTATGGTCCTTTCCATGTAAGTATTTGCGCATTTATGGTGTTGGCACGTTGAATAAAGCACATATCATTACTCCTCTATTTTAGGCACCTACTGAAGACGATGGCGAAGTCGGTGATGGTGATTTGCTCGAGGTAAGTGTTTGTTCCTTGCCTTTTCGATGCTGGTTTTCATGATGGCATAAGGCCGAGGTGCCGACTAGTGTACCTGAACCCATGTTTGACTTTGATGAGGTCTGTGCTTGTTTCACTATACTCTTGCCTTCGTATTGACGTCGCTGGAGCCGCCATCCCCAGCGTTCTCCACCCATGGTCGCGAGGTAATACCACCAGGCCAGGCCACGCTGTCCATGTCCTTCCTTCCCGAAGTGTCTCGTCCAGAAGATCGTCGCGATAATGCTGAGTCCTCTGGGGACATCCCAATGGTTAAAAAGTGGCTGTGGACAGTGATCAGGAGGGGTGTCGAAAACCAAAGTCCACATCAGCCAGATCGCCTTTCCACTGGCAGGTTGCCTGGCAGATCCGCCAATCCACGATCTCGTTCCAATTCACTGGCGAGACGGAATGCCGCAAATGAGGAACCGTCGTGGATGGCTGCTGGCAAACGTAAACGGGTGAGTGTTCTCTCCTCTTGTATACAATCGGTATGCAGTATGTCTGACGAACCATGTCAGCGAACAGTTGCGAAATACAACAAACAAAAACCCGAAAAACAAACACGAGTGAAACAGGCTCGTCGATTGTCTGGTTTTTTGTCGGTGCTAATGCTCATCCTGAGTCACAGCCTAAAATGGATACCAACACTGCTGAGGCAAGCCATTCAAACAAGGACGCCTCCACTAGCGGACAGGATCCTGTAGATCCAAAGACAGCCGGCCCTGTATGTATTTCTCGCGATGATAGATCCCGTGGCGACAGTTCACTTTTTATTAGGGGCAGCAAGCGAACGACACATCTCAACCGTTGACCGTGCCCGGAACGGGGGTCCACGTCTTGGTGCGCGATCACGCTTTTTAGCTTTGATCGTTCGACTCATGGTAGAATACAGCAGGAAGAAGCAGGTGACGCTACGGTTGCAATTGCGTTCAAGTTACCCGCATGGATGTTGTGCCGGAGCGCGGTCAGCGAAGATGGGACGCATTGATTCATGCATGCTGCGTTGGGTTTGACATTACGCCGTTCTTTGCGTTCGTGTGACCTCACAGCATGTATATGAGTTCTGATACTCGTGACCGTGGACCATGGCTGAACTTGCTTCAATATATACTTGGTAGTCACGTTCTTTCACGTTCTTGACTGGATGATTAGTGGTATGGAGGTGCCATGATACCTCGCTTTCAAGCACTGGAGACCTTTCGGGTCCTCGGCGCGGGGAAGCCAGGGCACTGCGGTCGACTCTTCTCAACGACTCGCCCGATACGGATACGCATCACAACCATTTCGACGCACTGCTTGCCAACATGTAGGCTCATCGACTCATAACCTTGCTCTCTGCAATGTCAACAAAGACCTCGTATAAATACATGAAAAAGAAATGCTGAGAGATCGATCACGGGATTCGGGAAAGGCTAAAAGGAGATAATGAGTCCTCAGTTAGCATTCAGTTATCGAGAAACTAACCACTTACATACAATCAATCATCAATCCGCACGCACAGGCTTTTACGGTGACACTGAATCTGCGGCAGATATGTTGGCCGTCTCCAAGCCTCGCCTGGACGATCGAAGCAACAATGATGATACAGGGCCCTCTTGTGTATCTCAATCCATGTCCGAAGGTCAAGGAAGCATACTGTAGCTTCGGACGTGAAATCGTGTAGGTTCTGCCTATCGCACGTAGCAGGGCTGTGACTAGACACAACCAACGTTGGTCGGTCAAAGTCTTTCTCTGTTAGTAGCTGCCCTTGAAGAATTTTGCCCATGTGCGTCTGTGTGAGGGGTCGTACACGCAAGGCAGTGGTGAACATGAGAACCTGATTTCGTTCTCTTTGAAACTCCCAGGGATGTTGAACAGATTCCACCGGACTGCTGTATCGTCCTGCGAATCTTTCGTGGGCACCCCGAGGAAACGACACAGCCGGAGGTATGATTGATAGTCTCTGAGATAGAGCTGCCTAGCGAATACATTGAGCCGCTCGATCAGAGCCCATGGTGGAGTCCAGTCAGACGGTTTCATTCGCTGGGATGTGCGCGGTGCGTATACATCATGAAGGTGAACGTATTCGCTTGTTCTGATGTCTCGCATCAGCCAGTTGGCCTCGAATGGGCTCAGCAAAACACTTGAAGTAATTGGTCGCGGTCCTTCAGGTTTTTATGGGAGACAATCCATTGGATAGGACGAAGATATCGATCCATGGTCCCTCGGGTGGACTCAGGTTTGATCGTCTTGCAGGAGTCTGCCATCGCCAAGATGGACGGGCTCCAGACGTTGCACCGCGAGTAGCTGCAGAGCCCTTTTCCCATATTGAGAGAGTTGGGGCACCTCACTTGAGATGTTGGACCGCATGACGAAATGTGGGGCTGTTTCGAGATTGTCCTTTGACAGAAACAGACAAAGTGGGTCTGGCCCAACGCGGTGGGCAACTTGTAAGCGGCAGAACGCCAGATGCGAAAGCACGCCGGGCATTGTAATTCGAAGATGACCGGTTGACAACTTTGGCGTGTAATGGCGAGGCGGGAAATGGCGATTGGTAAGCCCGCGCCACCAGATAGACGTCTCACCAGATTGCAGGCCAGTACGTCCAGCGATCTCTTCCATCGCGTCGTGTGCAATGCAAGCTTTGACTTGCTGAAGATGTGAAGAATGGTCATAATAACGGACAGCAAAACTGTCGCACTCAAAAGCATAGACCATCCCAGACGTGATCGAGACTGGCATGCAGCCTCTCGGTACTGGTAAACACGAGAAAGGCTATGGAGGCATGTTGTCTCGCGCAGCAGCAGCGTTTCCGCGCAAGGTATTAGAATTTCAGGAGAATAGTGAGCGAGCATGGTAATCTCTCAGAAGCATGATGGGGTGACCTTCTGGATTGACGCGCAAACGACTGAAAGCCTTTATCGTGTATTGATCTATCGAGATCTCGAGCTGTGTCCATGCCTCCTCCACATTCATGACACGGGCAATCCAATCGTCGATGCCCTGCTCAACCGATTGCTTGGCGTCATAGAGAGTAACGTCAGTGTCGGCATCATATGCCTCCTCAAAGGACCTATTCAAGAAATCATCAACGGTGCCGCGGGAATGATGGCTGGGATGTAAAGGAATACAGAGGGGTTCATGGCGAGAATTCCCAAGAGCACTGCAAATGTATTCATGACTGCCTCGAAGCGAGAGCTGCGTGTCCCTGATGAGTTCCTCCTGGGATGGATTTCGAAATGGAGATAGGCGGGTACTCAGTTGCATCCACCTGCCGTCAAGGATCTCTCGAAGACAAACGCATGTCTTCAGCGCCATTTCAGAGAGCCACTCGGAGGTAGAGGTGCCAAGCTTGAACGTCGGAAGATTTTAGATGACATCAAACGAAGCAGATCACTAGAAGAATTTATAATACTTGTGTCCCTTGCAGGGGTGCATATGAAGAACAGCATGAATCGTTTGTAGGAAGCACGTCCAAGAGGAGAGCGATCAACAGACATCTGGATCACAACCCTGATGAGGAGCCAAAGACACGAGTGACGCCAAATAACCTTGGCTGAGGCACCGGCCTGGACAACATTGGGGCCGGAGAGCAAGTTGACGAGTTCAGATTGAAAGTCCCGTATCGTCAAACACCTCGTTCGGCATCTCGACGGCCGACCCAGGATACGAACAGATCAGAGACCCCGCCGTCTTTTCTGCAACACCACTGCTTGTGGACACCTCAAATGACTCAACCAGCATACCGTTCTCCTGCTGCATGAGGACAAGCGCAGCATTTTGAGCTCGGATGAAAAACACAAGAATATCTATAGATTGTCAGCACGGATCTACAAAGAACCTGTGAGCGTACCTCCTGTTTGCATTCCTCGCAGCTGGGAGATGATGTGGCTTCTGTCCAGGTGTTCAGACTGGACGGCTTGCAAGTTGTCTAGCATGTTTGTGATGCTATTCCACTGAGGCTCAGAATCCCTTCGAAGTGTGTGCTATAAGCGTGGGAGCAGCGCACACTGCATGAGCTAGTGAAAGATCGTTCTCCAAGGTAGAGTCGTTGTCGCGGGGAAGCTGGACAGGGAAAAAAAAACGGCAACAACGTAATGCAATGATGTGGCATGAAGCCTGGACGAATGGCGGTGAGCTCGTCGTTTCGAACATCAGCAGTAGACGTGGTGGACTTGGTGGGATTACAGTAGGGAGAGAACAGGCGAGAACATACGGATCCGTGAAGTGACAGATCCGAGACCCGTGCCGAGTCGGAGCTTTCGGAGATTCCCAGCATCGCCACATCACACCAGGTGATCTATTATCGTATGATGTTTTTCCCTATACATCCAACGCCCATCCAGGCACTGTAAAACTCATGCTCAATGTGAGTGGGGCGCTCAACCATGGGATCTTCCGGTCCCCATCCAGCGTCCCCACAATGACGCCTGGCCGAGACGAGCACGGACGACAACCCAGTGAAGCCTGGGAGACCAAACTGACCATCGCCACGCTTTCGCCCTACACAAAACAAATCGCGCTCCTGAAAGCTCTCCTTCCATCCTCCTCGGTCACCTGTGTGATGATCGACAGTTTTCAAGGACGGGTGGCCGACGTGGTCGTGTTCTCCACCTTGCGGTGTAACGTGACACGCAAGATCGGGTTCGTGGACGATCCGAGGCGGTTGAACGTGATGTGGACGCGCGCTAGGTTGGGTTTGATCGTCGTTGGCGATTGGGCTACGATGACGGGGATGAATGCGCTGTGGAGGGGGGCTATCGAGTCATGTACCGAGGTCACGCTTCCGCTGGTGGGAGAGTAGAGAGGGTACTTGTTCGGCGGAGATCATGGCGCGCTTCATCATCATCATGGATGCCCATCATAATACCGGTCAATTGGTTCAGTGGGGAACTTTTGTGTTAACGTGCGTGCTTCAATCGAGGGTTGCCCTCTTCCCCTTGAGCGTGCTATGTAACAAGGGAGACATCGCCGCCAACAATTTGGATTGGTATCAATAATCATCGTGATGTACAAACGAGCGGGGCCTGGGACTTTATTTCGTCGACAGAGATGGCAGAACCACCCTGTGAATTACTCAGAGTGAACTAGGACCCTTAAACCACTGAACCACTGGCCTTGATACGATTCAAAAAAAGGCCCCCCATGGTGGTCCCGTCCGAGTCGGACTTGCGGTGCTAGAACACGCGCTCGGGTCGACTACTAGTAGATCACCATCCATGAATATACATGGGACAGGTGGTGCCCACGTGGAAATTCATCGCTTCCCCCTCGGCGTCCATATCAAAGGACAAGTGTCCATCCTGACTCCCTCGTGCCACCATCTCGGCCAATGCTACTTTCGTAGCTCCGCCATGAGGAGACAGTCCCGAACTGGTCGTCGTTGTGGGCTTCGTCCCGCTCCCGTTTTTTGTTCGTCGTCCCTCCTCCATTGGCGAGCAACAAACAGTTTGAACCGCGGGATAGTCACACCCTTTGAACCCTGAGACGAACCGTACCGAGAAAGTTGAAGTTGTGGTGCACGACGCATGCCCAGTGGAAGACCGGTACGCGTATGCTGCGTCAGCGCTTGGGGTCATGTTGTGTTTGGGTGCGAGGAACACAGTTGCGGTTTGGGTGCTACGATACGGGTTTGCAGCTTGGAAAAACGACATGTCTATCCCCGTGTCGTTGGACATGTCGTTGTCGTCCCCTGGCATGTGGATACGCGGTGGTATCTGCGTGCGACATCGGATCAGATATAAGCCTCCCCCATCCCATATCGGATTTGGTGAGAGCGATGACGCCTTGAATTGCGCTGTCGCCAGCGTCTGGTGTGGGTTCCTGGGTACTGGCCTTGCGAGCAGCGGTAGATGCGTATTCGGAGTATTGGACGCCCACGCGGCTGCGGGATCAAGGCCACAATTCAGATAGCAGCTCGAGAAGCTAGTGAAGTCAGGATAGACTTGCCGGATACAGGATCAACACCCGACGCACCCAAGCTTGCCGTCTTTGCGAATACATTTCCACAAGTTTCGTGTTTGAAGGTAGACATGGATGTGTCAAACGTCTCGCCAGCAACCCCAAAGGACAGATCACGGATACACTGGATGTCTTGATGGGCCAGTTGTACAGTCCGTGCGTAATTGGGATAGAGTCCTGGAGCTTGAAGTCAGCCGAGGAGATACGACGCACAATCGCGAATTCCACAGTAAGACGAGTCGATGACGCCAACGTCCGCTGATTACTCTGTCATTCTGACGAGGTCGCCCTAGCTGCGATCTGAACAAGAATAAGCGCCAATGACACGAGGCGTTTGCGTGACCGAAAAGAGAGCAACGTGTTTATGCAGTGCATCTCTCTCCATATCGCGACTCGACCTGAACACTTTTCTTCTTGATACTGCGAAACCTACGGGCGTGCGCCATTGAAGAGGATGTCGTCAGCGACGAACAGTGAGTAGCAGTCCTCAGGAGTGATTGTACGGTACTGACAATTGAGTAAGAACGTGCGATAGTGCTCGACACCGGTCGCTCTGATGAAGTGTGGGCAGCTACTTTCCACCCTGATGGAATGCATTTATTAAGCGGGAAAGGCGATGGGATTCAACGATGGCGAGTCGCAGACGGTCAAGAGGTGGGAAAGCAACAAATGGAGATGACTAGCGCCATTTGTGTGTCGAAGGATGGCAAGTGGATAGTGTGCGGGACTGCGATGGGGGCAAGCGTGTGGGACGAAAAAATCCGGGAAAAGGCCATCGAGGTGGAGGGCACAGCTCAGGTGTGTGCGGTGGACATCTCGCCCGACGCTGCCAGGTTTGCCACCAGTACAGCACACGATGACAATAAAGCGAACATCTGGGACATTTTCACCGGCAAGAGATTGGTTGGTCCACTCCAACATGACAATGAAATCCTAGGAATTAAATTCTCGCCGAATGGCGAATACATTGCCACTGCCCCATGGGACGGCCCTATTCATGTTTTCGATAGTCGCAACGGTGACCAACTCATCATCATCAAGGCCGACGTGAAATCCATATGGCTCTCAGATATTCCCCTCGCATGGTCAAATGATGGGCAGCAAATTTTTGCTGCCTCTGGCAACAATACAATCGTAGCTTTCAATCCGTCCACTGGGGTTCTACTGGCTGAGTCAGAGAAGGTTGGAAATGACGGACGCATCGGGTCTATCGCCCCAGCGGCCAATGGGAAGTTTCTTGCTGCCTCTTCGTCGGAAAGCTCCGTCTCATTCTGGGACTCTTCAACACTTGCTCGGCTCGGCCCAGCCATTGAGGATAGTCGAAGGGCATCGTCAATTGCTCTCTCCGCAGATTCCACTTATCTTGCCACTGGAAGACGTGATGGGAAAATCACAATTCGCAATCTCAATGGTATCCTTCCAGACTCGTATGGTCCTTTCCATGTCAGTATTTGTGCATTCACAATGTTGGCACACTGAACGAGGTACATACCATTACTCCCCTGTTTCAGGCACCTACTGAAGACGACGACGAAGTCGATGATGGTAATTTGCTCGAGGTGAGAGCTTTGTTCCTTGCCGTTTTCGACGCTGGTTTTCATGACGGCATAAGGCCGAGGTGCCGACTAGTGCACCTGAACCCATGTTTGACTTTGACGAGGTCTGTGCTGATTTCACTATACTCTTTGCTTTCGTGTTGACGTCGCTGGAGTCGTCATCCCCGGCGCTCTCTACCCATGATCGTGAGGGTGAGGCAATGCCACCAGGCCAGGCCAGGTTGGCCTTGTCCTCCCCTCCCGAAGTGTCTGGTCCAGAGGCTCGTCGTGATAATGCCGAGTCCTCTGGGGGCATCTCGACAGTTAAAAGGTGGTTGCGGACAATGATCAAGAAGGGTGACGAGGGCCAAAGTTCAGATCAGCCAGATCGCGTTTCCAGATCGCCTGGTAATTCTGGCAATCCCCCATCTCGTTCCGATTCACCCGCGAGAGGGAACACTGCAAATGTGAAACCTTCGTGGATGGCTGCAGCTAAACGTAAGCCGGTGAGTATTCCCTTCTTCTGTGGACGGACAGTGTGCAGTGTATCTGACGAACCACGTCAGCGAACGGTCGCAGTTTCCTTCAAACGAGAACCCGCAAAACAAAAACCAGTCAAACAGGTTTGTTGATTGTTGACGCTTTTTGTCGGCACTGATGTTTATCATGAATCACAGCCTAAGACAGGTACCAACGCTGCTGAAGCAAGCAATTCGAACAAGGTCGCCTCCACGAGCAGACAGGATCCTGTAGATCCAACGACAGCTGGCCCTGTATGTATTTCTCGCAACGATAGATCCCATGGTGATAGCTCACTTCTTATTAGGGGCAACAAGCCAACGATACATCTCAACCCTCGACCGTACCCGGAACGGGGGTCCATGTCTGGGTGCGCGTTCACTTTTTCCGCTTTGATCGTTCCACTCACAGTGAATACAGGAGCAAGAAGCGGGTGACGCTACGGTTGCAATTGCGTTCAAGTTGCCCGCATGGATGTTATGTCGGAGCGCGGTCAGGGAGGATGGGACGCATTCGTAGTCTCGAAGTCACCCCTGCAACGAGCTGTATCGAGAAGCCTGGCGTTGTGGTGCACGCCGCATACCGAGTGGCACAAGATCGGTATGCGTAGGCTGCGTTCGGTGCTGGGGGGGATGTTGCTCTTGGATGCGGGGGATGCGCTTTCAGGTTGGGTGCTCAAACGTGTGGGTTTGTGGTAGTAGCTCCCGCGTCTTACTGTCGTCATCTATTTGCAATGGACGTGGTGGTATCGGACCGAATACTTTAACTTGTAGACCTGTCCCCATTCCGCGTACCGGTTTCGGTTGAGATCGGTGTCGTCAGCGGGTTGATTGTACTAGTAAATGGACGGATCGAAAGACCTTGCCACACCCGAGGTTGCTCGAGTCGGCCCCTCAATCGACGACCGGTGTGTCGTTAATATCGTAATCCTGATTCAAGAGTCGACTCGCCCGATGTATATGGATACACATCACAACCATGTCGACGCACTCTCGCCAACATGCATATAGGCCCGTCGACTCCGAACCCGGCTTAAATTTATCCGGACGCCGCGTCGGGATAGCGGACGTGAGAAGCGCTCGCATGCGTCCCCACGTGGCGTCTCGATTCTCATCTCATGTACACCGACGGTAGCCCGTAGGCCTGCGCATCTGGCACGGCCGGCATCACAGTTCACTCGCTCACCAAAAGAGCACTCCGAGTCGGACACCCCAAACTCGGACTCGAACCCAAACACCAAACCAAGACAGAGATCGAAACACAACCGCAATCTACCAAATATTAAAAAAAAATTAAAGCGATAAAAAGATAGTGAGGCATAACAGAACATGGACATGTATTGCATATAAATGACAGGATGAGCTCGAGTCAGAGAGCGAGGGTTGCGTATGTTGTATATCATAAATGTATGCATCTATAAGAGAGAGGTAGGAAATGGGTCAACATCTTTGCTTCGAGCCCCAAACACATTTCTTTTTTTTTCTTCTTTTTCTGAAACGAGCACAAAGGAAAGAGAAATCGATAGCAATAGTCCCCAGAACACGTTTCAAGATTCGGAAATGAAAGAGGAAGAGAAAAAGGGCAAGAGCCAAACGTCCACGATCGTCGCCACGAACCGTTTGCGCAAATAATAATATTACAACGTATCTGGGTATACGAACGTGGAGGGAGGTTGGAGGAGAGGGGGTGTTTGTATGGGTGTATGTGTTGTGCGGAGTGGAGCAGTCATGAAGAACTTTGGGGAAAATTAGCAAATGGGAAGAACAACAACAAAATGTAGGATTTTTTTGGGATATGGGAGGATCGAAACCGTAAAGGGCGGAGCGAGACAAGCACGTTGGGTGGTTATTCGCACTGGATATACTGCGTGAATCCAATCATCCCATGCCTAAAATGCTCTTCAGAAACGATCCCACATCGCGTTGGCGATGGGTGGGGGGAAAAAGGGAGAGAAAAAGAAGAAAAGAAACGATTGGTATGGCCGATACCGTCTCGAAACAGAAATAAAAGGGCTTTGGGATCGTCGGGTTATGAAAGAAAGAAAAAAAAAAGAGAGAAAGAGATGTGGCAGACACTTTCATCAGGAATGCGCAGCGCCCTGTATGTGCAAAAAAGCCGTGTCATCAAAAGAGTTGTAACACCAGGTTGAAACCTCGAAGGGAACTATAGCGTGGAGTGCACGGAGGCGTGAGATGATATAGGTGTAGAAGTCTGTGGGCTTAGCGCCTAACAATGACCGGACAGATGATATGCAGCGATGGTGATGATAATGACGGCATGACGAACAGCATTAGATGAAGAACTGGGTACTGCACACGATCGCGTCAGTACTCGTACGTATGCGAATGGACGAACAAGACTCACTGCATCCGACTGCACGCGTGCACCTCCATCTCCTCCATCTTATATGAATTCAACTCCTCCTTTATTCGTTGTGCAAGAGCCGGCGTCAGTCGACTCCACGTTGCCGGTTCACTCCTCCGATCATACACCGTCGACGAAAACGTATCGTACACTGACAGACTATCCGCAAACACCAACTTTTTGGCCATTGTCGCACCAGAGGCCGAACGATGCGAAAGCGTCGCGGGAATTGCTGGGATCGTCGACAGTGCAGGTGCGGACGAGTTTGGCAGCGAAAACAGAGAGCCATGGTGTGGCGAAGAACGTCCTGCTTC
>JBBPQN010000345.1:0-17680 GCA_038092575.1 Boletus subluridellus | reverse complement strand
GTTACAGTGGTTTAGGGCCGGTCTAACCAGATATAGTAAGAGAGATCTAGGGTAGGTCAAACCGTGTCCGAGACGCGTCGCGTCGCGTATCACATGATAGCGGGAGAAACCGGAACGGGTATAATAGGATCAAAGATCGGGTGATCTAGGATTGACGTGGCAATGCTCGGGTGAGATAGGATCATGAGGCAGTGTGTCGGAAGATCTAGGATCTGTGAGGCGATGAGCCACAGCCCAACCGTGAGGAGTCGGATCAAGGGATGATCCAGGGAAACTCCAGGGAGGATCCTGTCCTTGTGTAGCACGGAAACGCTACGTCCGGGGAAATGTCCAGTCGATAGGTGAGAACCCTTGGAGTCCTTGTGATGAAAGGGAACTCATCGTCCAATGGGTGAATGTCCAGTCAAAGTCAAGAGCCCATCTGAGGTGTAAGGCCGGGGATTGTCCGTTAGAGGGGAGATATCGTAGCCGAGAGTCGTGATCGTCGAATACGATCTGGTAATACAATGGTTTTGCCATGATAAGAGGGGAAAGTCATGATGCCGCCGGGGCATGTGGTCGTGAGGAGGTCACAGGTGACGGATGTCACAGAACTGTAACACTTACGAACCAGCTGCAGCAACTCGCCAACAGCGGCGTGCAAAACACAAACACCGAAGTTAAAATCTCAAAGAAAGTCGAGATCGTTCCAGACCCAAAGCTCTATGATGGGAGCTACGACAAATTTGACAAATGGATGATTCGTCTTCGCATCTACATAGATGCTAATTTAGAAACATTCGACACCGACAAAAAGAAAGCAATCGCTACGCTTTCATGAATTGGGTCCAAGGAAGGGAAAGACAAAAATGGAGCAGGAATGTGGGCACAGAACCAACTCTCCAAATATATGAAAGGCTCCCTCCATATGTGGCCCGACGACGATGGACTCGTGACCTTATTAAAGGATCGTTTCAAACCCAGCATGGATGCCGACAATGCCATGGACCAGCTCACACGCATGAAGCAAGGTCCCAAGGAATGCACCGAGTCCTTCCTAACTCGGTGGGTCGCACAATACGAAAGGTCTCAATGCGGAGACAACATGGGAGTATACCTCCTAGAAAAGAACATCCGCGATGAGATTATAAAACACATCTTTGTAAACGGCCAAAGGAAGAAGTACATCTCCCCGTACTTAATTGAAATCGAGAAGACTGGGAACCTTCTTGAATCTTTCGCTCTATGGAGCAACCAAGGATGAGTCTGGCAAAACCAGACACAAGGAAGCTCCTCAGGAGCGCGTACATACGGCGGCCGTGGCGATCCCATGGATATCGACACCATCTGCACCGGAAAAGGCAAGTGTTTCAACTGCCAAGGACTGCATTTGGTTAAGGATTGTCCCAAACCAAGAAAGGAATGCGGGAATGCAAGTTCCTTGGGGGAGGGCATAGCAGAAGGTGCAGCAAGTATCGCAACGTATGCGCGAATACGAGCAATTCATCTGGCACAAATGAGGATGCTGGAAAGGGAGCTGGGACCAATGCGAGAATGAAGCAGGTCGCAGCTATGGACTTCGAGGCTGCAAAGGCCTATTTTGCAGACTTCTTGGCTAACGAGTTGGGAAAAGAGTAAAGTCGCGGAATATACCGGGTGTTCCTGCGACTACAGACAAAAAGAAAATAGATAATACAAAAAATAGTTTTTCTGTACTTTCCTCCTACATCGAATATGGAGAAGAAGAACATGAGTTCTTCGACTCCCAAAATAGGACATTAAATTACGATACAAATGACAAACTTTCTACTTCTCAAATCCAGACCGGGTCTCACGAAAGTGAGCTTGCTGCAGGGGAATGCAGGCTTAATTCGGTCAAGAAAAATATAAAAAAAATTATTACGAACAACGATGTCTATGAAACCCCAGAATGGATCTGCCTCAGATCTGTTAAAACAAAATGAGAAATCAACCTCGAAATCAAGGTGGCCTCCGCCACAACCAAGTACAAAATGCACGACACACACGCACTCCTAGACAGTGGAGCAAACAGCATTTTTGTAGACGCCAAATGGGCCAAGGACAATAAACTTTCGCTTATGAAACTCACATGACCCATACCTGTATTCAACGTGGATGGAACCAAGAATTCCACAGGAGACATCTCCCACACAGCGGAAATTATCATTGACTATCAAGGACATCGTGAGAAACTAGTAGCAGAAGTAACCGATCTGGGAAAGAACCCAGTAATTTTAGGATACATGTGGCTGTCCAAACACAACCCAGAGATTGACTGGCAAACAGGATCAGTTCAACTCACACGTTGCCCGCGGACATGCTATCTATTATCCGACAGACCCGTATTCGTCAGAACCCTAGAAGAAAGGGAAATAAACGATATGCCATATGTTTACCGACGTCTAAAGAAAGTAACAACTGAGCAGCAGCAGAGCGCGCCAGTTACAGAAAAGACTGTGGAACAAATGGTATCCAAGGAATTCCACCAATTTTTAGATGTATTTTCAAAGAAGCATTCCGAAAGGATGCCCCAGAGAAAACCTTGGGACCACGCTATAGACATGAAGCCCGGATTTAAACCCAAAAAGGGAAAACTCTATCCCATGTCTGTCGAAGAACAAAAGGAAGTTTCCGACTTCATAGACGAACAATTACGAAAGGGCTACATCCGACCTTCTAAGTCTCCACAAACGTCCCCAGTCTTCTTCATTCCAAAGAAAGACGGAAAGAAACACATGGTACAAGACTACCGATACCTAAATGAATGGACAGTAAAGAACAACTATCCACTACCGCTGATCTCCCAATTGGTCGACCGATTGCGGGGTGCGAAATTGTTCACAAAGATGGATCTCAGATGGGGATACAATAATGTACGCATCAAAGAAGGCGATGAGTGGAAAGGTGCCTTTGTTTGTCATAGGGGAAGTTACGAACCATTGGTTATGTACTTCGGTCAAACCAACTCCCTGGCCATGTTCCAGGCCATGATGAACGACATTTTCCACGACATGCAAGCAGTCGTCATTATATATATAGACGACATCCTCGTATTCACTAAAAATGAGAATCAAGAGGAACACGATGCGATTGTATTAGAAGTCCTCAAAAGATTACAAGAAAACGACTTATTCATAAAACCCGAAAAATGCACGTTTCATACAAAGAAAATCGATTTCCTAGGCATGATTGTCTCAGAGGAAGGGATCGAGATGGAATCCAGCAAAGTAGAAGCTATCCAAAAATGGCCGGTTCCCACGAACGTAAAAGGAGTAAGAAGTTTTCTAGGACTCGCCAATTTCTATCGAAGATTCATCAAAGACTTCTCTATTGTGGCTAGACCACTAAATGACCTCACAAAAAAGGATCTCACATGGAGATGGACAGAAAAGGAACAAAACGCGTTTGATACGCTGAAAGAAGCATTTATCATGGCTCCCGTCCTTGCATACCCGGATAACGACTGCCAATTCCGGCTAGAATGCGACGCCTCGGACTTTGCAACAGGAGCTGTACTATCTATAGAAAAGGAAGGAAAATGGCATCCGGTAGCATTCTCGTCACACTCCATGACATCGGAACAAAGGAACTACCCAATTGCAGATAAAGAAATGTTAGCTATTATTCATGCACTCGAACAATGGCGCCATCACCTAGAAGGTGCTGAGAAATCATTTGAGATCTGGACCAATCATGCCAATCTCCAATATTTTATGAAATCTCAGGATCTTAACCGAAGACAAGCACGATGGGCACAATATTTATCTAGGTTTAATTATGAACTTATTAAGAAACCAGGAACCTCTATGGGAAAAGCCGACGCACTCTCACGAAGAGAAGATCATGCTGTGGGAATAGATCAAGACAATAAAGGAGTCATGGTCATACCCGCAGAACACGTATGCGCTAATGAAGTAACTTATATCCACGGAGAAGAACAAAAAATCCTAGATTGGGTAAAGACCACACAATCCACGCTACGCGAGTTGTCCCTTTCTGGATTTGAAATTGACGAAGAAGGTTTCACTAAATTAAATGGAAAAATCTATGTGCCTGGGGAAGAAAGCAACCTCCGCCAGGATATTATTGAACTCTATCACGATTCAACGTTAGCCGGACATGGTGGTGCAGAGAAAACTCACGAGTTAGTCTCACGTTACTATACATGGGAAGGCATACGTAAACAAATAACTGACTACTGTTCCCAATGCGAACGATGCGCTCGGATGAAACCATCCACACGGCCTCCAGCAGGCAAATTACACCCCAATCCTATTCCCAAGGGTCCCTGGCAGGATATCTCTGCCGATTTCATAACGGACTTACCCACTTCCAATGGCTATGACAGCATTCTCGTGGTCGTGGACAGATTCAGCAAAGAAGCCGTATTTATTCCCATGGTTAAAACAATCACCAGCCTGGGAACTGCTAAACTATATCGAGACAATGTCTGGAAAACGCATGGCCTCCCACAATCTATAATCTCCGATCGCGGCCCACAATTTTCAGCACAAGTAATGAAGGATCTCGGCAAAATGCTCCAGATCGACTTATGCATGTCCACGGCATTCCACCCTCAAACAGATGGACAAACGGAGCGTGTTAACTGAGACCTTCAACAATATTTACGTCTCTACACCGCGGAAAAGCAAAAGGAATGGTCAGAATGGCTTGCCCTTGTGCAATTCCAATACAACAACAAGGCCCACTCCGCTACGGGCAAATCCCCTTTCCAAGTCACACATTCATATTCACCACGCATGGGAATTGAACCTAAAGAAAATGTGAAAGCACCTGCCGCAACGGCATTTGCCAAGGATTTCACACAAACTTTAGCTGATGTGAAAACCTCTCTCTCAAAAGCACAGGATGCAATGAAGGCACAAGCCGACAAACACAGATCAGAAGTGCCTGTTTACGAAAAAGACTTTCAAGTGTGGTTATCTACCGAACACTTGAACTTAAAGGAAACCCGCCAATCACGTAAATTAATGGAAAGATGGCTAGGCCCCCATAAAGTTCTTGAAAGGGTAGGAGACAACACCATAAGGCTAAAACTCCCATGCTACATGAAAATACACCCAGTGGTAAACGTATCACGGGTTAAACCATACAAGGAAAGACTTCCTAATCAGAAGCTCTATAAACCCGGACCAGTATCGGTTACGGACGAAGGAGATGAAGAATTTGAAGTCAACTATATTATGGCATCTCGGCTAAAGGGTCAAAAATTAGAGTTCTTAGTACACTGGAAAGGATACCAGGAAGAAGACCGAACGTGGGAAATAGAAGGCAACCTTTTCCACGCTAAAGAAGCAATCGGTGACTTCTATAAAAAGAACCCACAAGCACCTTGACAATTACGAATGATGCAAACAGCGTTTACATCTCTATTTAACCCCTACGAAAACTACATGGATCCTCCACCAATTTGGTCTCGCCTGGAATGCGAACCATAGAGGGGGGGTAGTGTTATGAACCCTTTTCTCACCCCTTTCTTTTCTAATCACGTGACTCATTTCACACTTTCACAATCACGTGACCTTATCTTTTTTACATCACGTGACCGTGCGAACTAGGTCTAGACCTATAACACGTGTCAATCTCATGTATTTAATCTCCGTCAGTCTAGAATGTCTAGCACTGCCTCCTATTAATCTCCGTCTACCTTACTCATCCTAGTTTACTAATACTCACACAATTTGTCATCTACATAGCCTCACACGCACGGACCAGCATCATAATAACTACAAACATGTAAAATGTATATATACCTTGAATCCAAAGCCCCAAGAACTCTAGTCAAGTTCTTGTTGGGATTCCCTCCTAACTATCTCTTCTCTCTACAGTCAGTTTGCGTGATTGAGTGGCCCAAGTCTTTATTAGATTTGAGGTTGCCAACATGAAGTGCCTGGTCTTTCGACCATAAACAGTGAACCCATGCCATAGAAGTATAGTTGTCATAATAGACGATGGCATATTTGTACTTGTGGTACGATTCCACCTCAAAGGATTTGAGATCTGAATAAATCAGCTCAAACAGTGTGGTAGCTCTGTGCTCGGTATGAGGGAACGACCTGTTGGGTTGTTTGCCTAATTGGCAACTGGTACAAATCTTCTCTTTCTTAGGTATCTCCACATCAGGGAAGTCCTTTAGATGTTTTCGTGCAGCTTTTATAATGTCCTTGGAAGGATGTCCTAAGTGGTGATGAAGGAGTTCATAATCCACAGAGGCCATAGACATAGTCTTTGCATGTGGTTTGACAGTGGAGGCACGCATCCAGAACATGGTATCTGCTCCATGTGAATGGAAAGAGAGTGTAGTGCATTTAGAGCACTTGTCATAGAACTCAAATAGTCCAGGGGAAACCTGAACTGTAAGGCATTGATCATGAAGTAGAGTGCCCATGGAAATGAGTTTAATATCTGTGGAAGGCATATAGATTACAGGCGATAATTGCACATGTAAACCTTTAAAATCAATAATGACAGTGCCTTCTCCTAGGATAGGAGCTTTGCCATTCGCAGTAAATGAGAAGCATGGTTTCTTGAACTCATGATATTCAATGAAATCACTCATTTGATAAGTGAAGTGACATGAGGTGCCTGAGTCAAGTAGCCACATGTCTGGAGGTGGACAATGGTGGTCATGTTGATGTTCATGTTCTTTGCCTTTACTGGAGACTTTCTTACAGTCATCACAGAATATGGAGGGCAAAGTAGGTAGTATAGTCCGATCACTACCTACTACAGACAACAACATATATAATATGTTTTTCTGTGGTGAAGAAAGTTGCGCATCAGCATCTGAGTGGTGTGAGGAGGACTGAAAAACTGACCAAGATTCCTCACCCCAGATCTCATTGAGATCATCCTCATCCCAAGATTTGGCTGGGGGACCCATGAAGGCACCAGAGGACGAGCCGACAACTGTATCATCATCTTCTTGTGTTGCAAAATATTGCAAGAAGGCAGATGGGCCAGTGATTCTGGCACCAAGGTCATCCTCGAGAGTGAGGGAGGAAGGGCCACCTGGAGAGAGTCCAAGGTTGAGAGTGGGATGTGCATCCACATTGTCAACAATGGGAGAGAAGGGGTAGGATTGAGGAGGGGAAAGTGGGGGCTCCTCAGCGACATTCTCATCAAAAACAAAAAACTGATCCAGGTAGTCATCCTGGTAGTCCTCACCTAGCAACACCATGTCTTCCTTGATCTCCATGAGTGTGTCTTGTGCATCGATGGAGACTTCCTCGAGCCACTCTGAAAGAGGGTGAGGATTGGAGGGAATGCCTCCAGACCAGTCAATATGGTGGTTAGCCATGGTGTTATGATATACTATATTTTCAAACTTTTTTAACTTAGCACATTCATGCACTACTTTACACCCTTCAGATTTCAAAGTCACATGATATGCATGTGACCATGGGAAACTACACGTGACCTATGGTCTAGACAAACACGTTGCACACACGCCTTATTAATTTCCGCTTCCATTTCCCATCATCATTCTTCCTCTCTCACGAACTCTTCTCTCATCTACCTATATCTAGTAGTTTTTCCCATGGACCCTATGGTCCATGCGCTGTCCTGTAACATATATAAAGTAGCTGTACTCGACTGGACTCCCCAGTCTAATCCATTTGTTCGCTGCGACCTACGTCCTTGCGGCTGAATTAAGGAAGACACCACCTCTTATCCTTTAACCTCTGCTTTCTCTTCATCATTGGGTTTGGTGTAGCCTCGTCGAGTCTCTGCCAGTGTTTATTCGAGAAGCCTCTCATAACACATGGGGTCGAGGGTGTGAAGGGTTTCGCTGGTGGGTGTGATGCCCAGTTGGTGCGCCAGAGAGATGGCATTCTTGGTGTGAGGAAAGGCAGACTCCCCATAATGGGTGGAACCCTGCATATGTGCTGAAGCACGAGGATCCAGGATGGGAGATGTAAATGTAAATGGTCTACTAGGGACCAAGACGGGAGCTGCAAAGGCGAAGGAGGCAGCAGGAGCGGTGTCAGAGGTGGTAGCATGGCGTGCTTGCTTGCGCTGCTCTTGCTTCTCCTGACCAGCTTTGGATCATCATCCTTGACGACAGCGATTCTTCTCCTTGTTGTCATCCTTGGACGAGGATGAGCCAGCCTGGCCTTGCTGCTGCTGCTGGAAACTGGGGTCTCACCCTTTCTGCTTAACAGCGGAAATCTTGTTTGCCTGCAGTGCAGTGGGCTTGCGGCGGTTGGCCTGTTGTTGCCAGGCAGCAGTGACAATCTCCTCAAACTCAGTGAGGGATGGAACCTCAGATGTAGCAGTGGTGCTGGCGGCAGAGCCAGTGGGGACAGCGGCAATGGACTTCTGGTTCATTATCTGTGATATGATGTCGGTGTACCTCAGCATCTTTGACAGAGCAATCATGCTCTGGACCTTAGATGAGATGGGGTATCCCAACTCGCTGAGGCATGCAAACTATGCATTTAACTTGGTGAAGGAGGAAGCTGGGTGATTGCCATCAGGGATGATGGTATCCATCATGGTATTGAACTCATGGAAGGCGTTGGCAATGGTGGGCTTGGAATAAGCAGCCTCAATCTCATTCCAGAGGAGGCCAGCGTAGTGTTGAGAAATAAACTTGGCCACAATGTGCGGCTCCATCTTGAGATGAATGGCCCCAAGGGCCTTGTCGTTGTTGTCCTCCCAGGCATGAATCTCCATAGTGTGGTCCGTCGTGATGTTGCCATTGGTGTCAATGATGTGGTTAGGCTGGGTGCGATGGAGAATGGTCCAGAGACCCTGAGACTGGAGGTAAGACTCCATGTCTGTAGCCCAACATTTGTAGTTGGTGCCATTGAGGTGGGAAGGGTCTTTGAGAGTAGAAGACATGGTTTTCTGTGGATGAGGAGACATCAGTACTAACCTAAATTGATGAGTGAATCAAAGAAAGAGGTGGCGAATGAGTCGCACATTCCTGAACGTTTCAATCTGACAGAGTTTCCCCTTAGGATATGGGTGACATTTTAACACCTTGGGCATAAGTATCTGTAATACTTACACAGGCGGTCTGGCGTAAAACACACAAGATGTGTCCTACATTCTGTCTAGCTCTGTGTAAAGACATGAAAGCAGACATGTCAGGTTCGGCATGAAAACGCACAGAACCAACTGGAAAACTGCTGTGCACTTAAGCACAAGCGGGGCTCATAAGCTGTTGAACTAGTGCATGTATTGGCTAGAGTTATGCAAAGCATACTTACCTGCTGACTAAGCGAGGTAATGGTGAACATAGTGGTTAGGGATCAAGAAGTGATTAGAACTCAGCTCAGCTGAGTTTGTATTCAAGTATAGTGAACATGTGAACAATTATACGAGTATGGTAAATACTACTCCTATCATTCAACAAGGACCATGTTACGGTTTGACCCACAACATTAGAACTCCAACCAAGGATACTACTCTTCAAGAGGTCTTGAAGACGACGAATGAGTCAAGGTTGAAGCCGGCAACAATGACAACAAGAGAGATAGTGTGGAAGCGAGTATACAAGGACCACCTGGTCCAAGGAACCGAAGAGTCTACCGAAGATCTCTTGTTGAGTAGAGAACTGAGGGTATGAATGAGTATATTCAGGTTAGAGAGCAGTTCAAGCTCAGCTCGAACTTATATACAAGTACATTAGTTTAGGGCCAGTCTAACCTGATATGGTAATAGGAATCTAGGGCAGGCATAACCGTGTCCAAGATGCATCGCATTGCAAGTCACATGATACTCAGGAGAAACCGGAACGGGTATAGTAGGATCAATAGATCGGGTGATCTAGGATCAACGAGGCTGTCCAGTTAAGGGCAGGCATCAGAGTCTACAGTCCAGAGGCTGTATCTCGGATGACGACAGATCACTGAGACAGGTATCGGGGCATGTAGGGTCAATGAGGCAATGCTCAGGAGATCTCGGATCTGTGGAGCGATGAGCCACAGCCCAACCATGGGGAGTTGGATCAGGGGATGATCCAGGGAAACTCCTGGGAAGATCCAGGCCTTGTGTTTACACAGAAACATAAATGTCCAGGGGAATGTCCAGTCGCTAGGTGATATCCATGGAGTCCTTGTGATGAAAGGGAACTCATTGTCCGTGGGTGAATGTCTAGTCTTGAGTCAAGAGCCCATCCTAGGCATAAGGCCAGGGATTGTCCATTATGAAGGGAAATGGTAGCCGCGAGTCTTGATCGTCGAGTATGATCTAGTAATACAATGGCATAGCCATGAGGAGTCGAGGGGAAAGGCATGGTGCCACCAGGGCACATGGTCGTGGGAAGGTCACAGGTGACATAGGTCACAAAACTGTAACAGACCACTCATCCTTTGGACTATTGCTCTGAATGAGTAGTACAAGTGGACCAACTACACATTGGTATACCATTGTTACTAGTCATAACACCATGATCTCTCTAATCTTTTCTGGACTTGTCTCCCTGATTAATCTCATAGTTGGTGGGGGCATGGTCCCATTCCAGGTGGATATTAACCTTGTGGGCTTGACAGATGGCAGAATCTGAGATGAAATGATGGACAAAGGTGGTAAGTCCAGGACACCAATAAAAGTGGAGAAGATGTTGTGAGAAGATAATCAGCATTGTGGAGTCTTTTCGTTTGGTCAATTTGGTGGGCATGATAATTGTTGGCAACCTCAAATCAAATCATGACTTGGGCCACTCAAACACTTAAACTGACTGATAGAGCAAAGAGAGAGTTAGGAGGGAATACCAACAAGAACTTGACTAGAGTTCTTGGGGCGTTGAATTTAGGGTATATATACATTTTACATGTTTGTACTTATTGTGACACTGGTCCATATGCATGAGGCTATGTAATGATGAATTGTGTGAGTATTAGTACACTATGCTGAGTAAAGTAGGCAGTGATTAAATAGAGGCAGTGCTAGACGTTCTAGACTAATGGAGATTAAATACATGAGGCTGACACATGTTATAGGTCTAGACCTAGTTCACACAGTCATGTGATGAAGAAAAGATAAGGTCACATGACTAGAAAAGAAAGGGGTGAGAAAATGGGTTCGTAACAATAATGGCTAGGTATTTCGTAGCTAAGATGAGGGCTAAATACGTATGAGTACAAAGGGTGGGGAAACAAAGAACGAGTGGCTACAACGTCATCTGGGAGTGAGTAGGTACATGGTGATGCATGACAAAGAGAGGTCTGGTAGAGTAATGACATCATTGACATGTGTCCTGCGCATGCCCAATGTTGCATCCTTGTCAGTCCTCATTGTCGGTGAGTAGTGTCTGTGTGATCCTTACACCTCCCTCACACTTCTAATGGCAACTGTCCTCAGTTGCCCAAGGACTTGGCTTGGGTTTCCTCTTTGCTGTGTAGCCCTGCAAGGTCCTTCAGATCCACAAACTCCATCACCAAGATGATCTTGAGCGAATAAGCATGATATGGGATAAGATAAAAGGCTGCAAATTTGAGTTTGGAGACAGATCCGTCAACCTCCACTAGTTGATATGAGCTGTTGATAGAGCGTGAGACAACCACCATGGGGCCAAAATATCAGGGACGACACTTTGCATTTGATGCAGCCTCAATCTTCTTATTCAGCACAAGTACGAGTGAGCCGGGGGTGAAGTTGTAGTCTTGAATGGAGTGGGCGAAGCACTCTTTGAAGTCAGCAACTGATGCATATTGACTGCGAAGAATCTGTTTGTGCATGGTGGAGAGGTCTTCTTCTCTTTTTGCCAACTGACAAGCCTGGAGAGTGACAAGGTTGGTTGTAGAGAGCTAGGTGGAGACTGGTGGAGCTAGGAATGTGGCTTCCATGATATCAAGGGGAGGAAGGGTTTCAATCCCATGTGCCATGTAGTATGGAGAGTGGCCGGTGGACTTCTGTGTGGTGACTTGATTAGCCCAAAAGACATAGGGGGCAAAGCTGGGCCATTGCATGATATTGCCATTGCATGCTTTGACGAGTGAATCCCAAATAGTCTGATGGGAACATTCAACAATCCCGTTAGCTTGTGAGTTGTAGGCAGAAATGTGGATGTGACAGATGTGGTACTTATCAGCAAGCCAGTTGAGCACAGCTACAAACGGTGTGCCATTGTCTGTTACAATCTCCTCAAGTCCTTCCTATCAGCATAAGACCTCCTCAAAGAGGATGGTTCCTATGGTTCTGCCTGTCTCGTTCTTGAGCTTTCGCCATTCAGGCCACCCAGTAAGCAAGCAGCAGGCTTGGACAATGATGGTGTATCCTTGAGCAGCAGGCATGAACATGGAGTCTATGTATGCTTTGTGAAAGAGGGATGCTGGAGTGACGATGACAGGGGGCAATAGTACTTTGTCAATGGCTTGAGTCTGGCATTGGTGATATGTCTTGATGTACCAGGCTATGTTGTCATTGAGGGAGGGCCACCAGAAACAGTCTGCAATGGACCGTCGTGTGGGGTAAACTCCTTTGTGCCCTAGCTTGTCGTGAGTTGCTCACAGAGTATGGAGTCGATCCTAGTTGAATAGAACGATTTGGTGTTGTCCGCCCATGTCCTTCCTCCAGAGCTTGTCGCCTGCAACAAAAAACTCAGCTGTGCGCTTGATGAGTCGAGATTGGTGAGTGTTGGAGATGTTGGGGGGAAATGTGAGGTGTTGGAGGAAGGACTTGATGAGGTGGAGCTCATTGTTGTGAGAAGGCTCAAACAAACACTGGCAGGACTCGACAAGCTACACCAAACTACCACAGTGGTTTAGAGAAGAAAAGAGGTAAGAGTGAAGATAGATGTCTTCCTTAATTCAGCCACAAGGACGTTGTTGTGAGCACACTCGAGCAATCACTGGCAGGACTTGACTAAGCCAACACCAAAGCTTGAAGCAGTATAGAAAATAGGAGATGAAGAGTAGAGGTTAAGTGTCTTCCTTAATGCACTCACAAGGACATAGGTCACAAGGCACAAATGGATTAGACTGGGGAGTCCAGTTGAGTACAGCTACTTTATATATGTTACAGGAGAGCGCATGGACCATAGGGTCCATGGGAAAGATTACTGGTTATACATAGATAGATGAAAGAAGATGTTGTGAGAGAAGAAGAATGATGATGAGAAGAAAAGAACAGAAATTAGTAAGGGTGTGTGTGCAACGTGTTTGTCTAGACCATAGGTCACGTGTAGTTTCCCATGGTCAGGTGCACATCACGTGACTTCAGAGTCCAAAGGATGTAAAGTAAGTGCATGAAGGCATTAAGTTACAAAGTTTGAAAATATTGCATATAATAACACTACTCCCTCTTTAAGACTCGAATTCCAGGCAAGTCCCATAATAATTAGTTTCAGTAAAGTTTTCATAGCGAGTAAAGAGTGAAGAAAAGTCTCCAATGGTAAGGCCATGAAGTTTCCAAGGAGCCAAGGGGTTCTTTTTATGGAAATCAGCAACTGCCTGAGGGGTGGTGTTAATAATATCACCAGATTTCCATGTCCTATTGAATTTGTCATAGCCCTTTCAATGTACAAGATATTGAAGCTGGCAGCCTTTGAGATGAGAAGCTGTGATGTAATCGATTTCAAATTGCTCTACTCCTTCTTCATCAACTTCAATCACATCTGGGCATGAGACTGGTTGACCTGGAAGGGTTGCCTGATAAGGTTTGACGGATGAAATATTAACTGTAGGGTAAATGCAAATAAAGTTTGGCAGTTTGAGTTTAACAGTGTTAGAAAGTACCTCGAGGATTTCATATGGGCCAATCCATTTTTGGGTTAACTTCTTTGCTGTGTAAGGTAGCTTCAAGCATTTAGCCAAAAGCCAAACTTGTTGTCCTTTCTTGTACTTTGGAGTGTTGGATCTTTTGTTTTCCAACTGCTTCTTCATTCTTTTTCATGCTTCCTCCAATGCATCTTCAACTTCTTTATGGGATTTTCCCATCTCCATGCTGAATTCTCTTCCCATGCCTTTGGCTTTTCCTTCAAAACCCATGCAAGGGGTGTAGTTACATGTGATGTTGAAGGGAATGGTGCCGGTGGCAGTAGTGAGAGAGTTGTTGTGATGAAATTGAGCAACTTTGAGCCAATCTGCCCATTCGGTCTGTTGCTTGGCTATGTAAGAGTGGAGATACTGTTCTAGTTCTCTATCGATACACTCCGTTTGTCCATCTGTTTGTGGGTGGTAGGCAGTGGAGATTTTCTGGGAGATACTGTAGAGAGAAGATTACATAATTCAGAAGTAAAGTCCAAAACAAACTGGGCACCTCGATCAGAAATGATTGTAGAAGGAAGTCCATGGATATACCAAATATTATCTCTGAAGATAATAGCAAGGTCCTTTGAAGAAACGGTATTGTAGGTGGGAATGAAAACAACTTCTTTAGAAAATTGATCAACAATGATGCAGATGGCAGTGTAATCATGGAAAGCAGGTAAATCCGTAATGAAGTCAACAGATAAATCTTCCCATGGTTGTTTGGAAGCAGATAAAGGAAGGAGTTTTCCTGCCAGTGCCTTTGACTTTCCCTTTGTTTGGGCGCACACTTGGCAGCTATCTACATAATTTTTAATGTCTTTAGTGACACCAGGCCACAAGAAGTGTTGAGTAAGAAGATGAGAAGTGCGGGCTTGTCCGGAATGTCCACCAATAGGGGAGTCATGACAAATAGTGAGAAGTTCTGTACATAATTGTTCTGGAACAAAGACTTTGTTTTTGTTGTTTTTGAAAATATTGTTATCGTAATCATAAGTATATTCATTAAAGGATTCTTCTTGTATTTTTTCTGATTCTTTTATGATTTTATTGTAGAATGAAGAAGAAAGTTCAATGTTATTAATGAAAAGGGAAGGTGGGAGAACTATAATGTTCTGGTTGTGATCTGTGACAGCATCACCATGGTCCGGTCAGCAAGATAAGGCATCTGCTTGGCCATTTGATGTATCAGGTTTATAAATACAGACATAATTGAACTCTTGAAAAAGTGCATGCCATCAAGCTTGACAACTGGATAAGGTTTGGGGTTTTTTCCAATATTTGAGATTCTTGTGATCTGTCCAGATCTCAAAACCTTCCCTACTGATAAGGTAGTGTTGCCATTCTTCTAATGCTTGAATGACTGCCAAGAGTTTCTTTGTCATAGATAGGATAATTGTGCTTGGCACTATTGAATGAATGGGAAATGAAGGCGCAGGGTCTCCAGAGACTGTTATTGCATTTAACCAAAAGCACTGCCCCTGTGGTGATATCTGAGGCATCTGTTTCTAGGCACATTTCTTTGTCCTGATCCAGATAAGCCAACAGGGGTGATTCTTTGAATTTGGCTTTCAAAGAATCAAATGCTACTTGATGTTTTGGTTCCCATTTGAAAAAAACATCTTTTTTAGTTAGATCGTTCAATGGGTGTGTGATGTCCACGAAGCCTTCAATAAATCATTAGTAATAATTACAAAGTCCAAGGAAGCCTTGCAGTTGTTTGAGGCATGTGGGCACTGGCCAATCCAATATCCCTGACACCTTTTTTTCCTGCATTTCTACTCCCTTTTTAGATACTACCATACTGAGAAAGTCTACTGTGTCCTTTGAAAAGCTACATTTTTCTGGTTTTACGTAAAGATTGTTTTGGCGAAGACGGGAAAGCACCTCCTTTACAATTTCTTTGTGCTCTTTCTTGGTCTTGCCTTTAGTAAATATCATACAGTCATCAATATAGATTACAAGCACAGCATACATGTCGTTAAAGATGTCGTTCATCATTTGCTGAAAGGTAGGGGGTGAGTTAGTCATCCTGAAATACATAATGGTTGGTTCATATGTGCCTATGGGAGTAATGAAGGCTCCCTTCCACTCATCACCTTCCTTAATTCAGACATTGTTGTAACCCCATTGGAGATCAAGGGCTGTAAATGTTACAGATTTCTTTCCTTTCTATCCTTCTAATTATGCTCTCGCTAATTCTTCTTCTCATATGTGAGAGGGCTTTGCCCTTATGGCGTTGACCATGCAATATGCCATGTTTACAGACGATCTCCTTGATACGGATGAATAACCTCCTTTAGGTAGTCCTCTCGTACTGCCTCATATTTCCCTCTACCCAGATGGTCTGTGCGCCGTTCCAAGTAGTATAAATACTTTGCCTTTGTACTATAGTTCGACATCTAGTTCTACACAATCTACTGCCTAGAATCTGGTCATTCCGCGAGTGATTAGTCTAAGGATTAGTCATAGTGAGACCCCTAAGCTTCTTAGTGTCTTCGCACTACACTCGAGTGTGCGCTTTGACTAGGTTCTACGCATTTGCATAACAGTAAACATGTCTGTGCCCTTAAGGCAATTGATCAACGTTGAAATAAGAGGTAGAGGATAGGTGTTCTTGATAGTGCCTTCATTTAAATATCAATAGTCCATAACAAGTCTCCTTTTTTCCATCTCTTTTGGGTATAAAGAATACTGGTGCCATTTGAGGGGACTTTGACAGGCAAATGGTAGCCCTTCTTGAGTTCTTTTCTGATGAACATGTGTACTTTGTCCATTTCCACATCTGATAAGGGAATTATTCTACCCTTTTTGGGAGTGAAGTCTAGTTTCAGATCTATCACATGATCCCAGGGTTTTCATTCTGGCATTCTTTTGGATTCATTCTTGGAAAATATGTCAAGGAAGTCATGGTATGTTTTGGGCACTTTTTCCTTGAGTCCTTCTTCTATACTACAGTTATAAATAAGTTTGATTGGTTTGTTAAAAGATCCATCACCCATAATACAACAATAGGGTGTGCATCGTGGAAAAGAAATAGTTTTAGATATCCAATCTATAGTGGGATTATGCTGAGCCAGCCAATCATAGCCAACAATGAGGCAGTGGGTTCCTAGTTTGGAAACATAGGCTTCCAGGACCTCATAGTGGCTGGCAATTAGCATTTTTCATTGAAATAGGATTAGTGTTATGATATACTATATTTTCAAACATTTTTTAACTTAGCGCACTCGCGCATTACTTTACATCCTTCAGACTTCGAAGTCATGTGATGTGCATGTGACCGTGGGAAACTACACGTGACCTATGGTCTAGACAAACACGCTGCACACACACCTTATTAATTTCCACTTCTCTTTCTCATCATCATTCTTCTTCTCTCACGAACTATTCTTTCATCTATCTAAATCCAGTAGTCTTTCCCATGGACCCTATGGTCCATGCGCCATCCTGTAACATATATAAAGTAGCTGTACTCGACTGGACTCCCCAGTCTAATCCATTTGTCACTTGTGACCTACGTCCTTGCGAGCTGATTAAGGAAGACCGCCTCGTCTCATCTCTTAACCTCTGCTTTCTCTTTCATCGTTTGGTTTGGTGTAGCCCCAGTAGAGTCTTGCCAGTGTTAGCTTGAGTCATCTCACAACAATTAGTGATTGTTGTTGGAAATATGGTTTATTTCTTTAATATTTCACTTCACCATATTATCCTTTTTATTATGCTACTCATATTCCTTGGTTGCACATGATCATTTGACATGTGACACAGGCTAGACTCATACGTCATACGCCTAGACCTATGATGTCATACAATGACTTCATACCCTCAACCTGGGTCTAGATGGCAGTATTCTTACTACATCATTACTAATATCCTTGGCAGTCTTCTGACTACAACGGATATGGTAAACCCTTGACCCAGGGTACAAGGGTTTCCCACGTCACCTGTCAGGGTACAGG
>JBBPQN010000344.1:0-17682 GCA_038092575.1 Boletus subluridellus | reverse complement strand
GTTCATACGGGTCATAATGAAAGTGCACGGCCTGCACAGGATCTGTGACCTTTTCTTCCAATATTGAAATGAGGGAACGATGATAAAAACCTTGGACAGTATAAGACTTCACTCCCGGACTGAGCGAACGGCTGTGGAAGGGAACAGAAATAGTGATCAGGGACGTTTTCCACCCGCGGTCATTACCCAACCAGTCAGGAGCATCTGAATCTTCATCGGGATGTTGATCGCCAAGCTCCTTGTTGATGAAGTCCCATGCAACACCAGATACGTTGGTGGAATTAAACGTAGGGTCCCCGATAATACTGAGGAGCCGCTTAAAATCCTCCTGCGACTTCTGGGACCCCTGATTCCAATACCAATCACCTAAGCACATCGCAGTCTCGTTCGGGTAAGGAGAAAATGGATTGCCTGTCTTGGGATTCTGAGTAACTTCACAAGATGTGAATGTGAGATCAACCGAGTATGGGTCCTCCGGGTCATGTGAGGGAAGGGTCTCTGTGGTATATTGTTATGCTTGGCCCGGGTAGGGACAAGCGTAGGCTTCGGGGATACGAAGGTTCAAAGAAGCACGACGAGGATCGTCAAGATCCAATCATCGGCAATCGAGGATTCAAAGAGGTGCAGCGAAGGCAGCAGTATCAGGGCTTCTCGGCGGGAGCAATTAATGTCTGTCAAGAAGTAGCGTACACTCGAGAGTAGCACGAAGACTTGTTCGAGGGGTACTCGAGAGGTCAAGGACGAAGGTTCAGAGGTTTCAAGGGAACTCCACATGTGTAGAGTTATACTCGATGGTGGTCAAAGCAGACTAAGATTAAGGAATCGGTATGCAACGACATGAGGGTTTATATACTGCCTAGCCTCGGTGATGAATAAGCGATTAGAAAGCAATAAAGAACAATCTGGAATGTTCTAAAGTACAGGCAAGAACGTGGAAGAATGGAATAGAAGGTTCTTGCGGAACAACGGGGAAGGGTTGAGGAAACCTGCAATGCAGGGATAGATGGATTGGGAATAGTGAGACCAGGCAGGGCTAGAACAACCCGGTGGCTGATGGATCAGACGGAGAGCCGTCGTTAAGTAAGCGGGGACCTCCAGAAAGGGAGATAGGGGTGTCCCGAGAGGAAAACATAGGAGCGAAGAATAGAAATGGGAGAGAAACGTAACATTACCCCCTCACTAGCGTTGAATCTCCGATGAAACCTGAGAACAATTCTCTTTACTCGAGATGAGCGAAACCTCCGGCAGGAGATCCGGTCATGTTACCGATAGCCTCGTCGTTGAAGACGTCATAAGAGTTGTCTGGTATGGGAGTAGGGGAACGCCTGCGAATGTAGGGGCCGCGTGGTTGTGTGGTGACGCGATGGGTGGAGCGTCGGAGGGGTCGCGGGCGACGGAAGGAAGAGGGGGAAGAGTCGTCGGATGGGACGGTATGGTGGGAGGAAGAAGTGGACATAGATGGAGAGGGTTCGGGGGAGGACGGTGAAGGGGGCATCCATATTGGGGGTGCCCAGGGGCCCACCGCAGGCAGGAGGGGCACTGATAATAGAGACAGCCGGCACGGTGATGACCGAGCCTGTGGCATTGGAGGCATGTCTCGTGATACCTTGGGTGAGTGGGAGGAAGTGGAGTTCGTCCGTCAAATCCGGTCCACATTGCTTCAACTCGTTGAAGGACGATTTCTTCTTCAGTTCCGACGGGGGAGGATGACGCGGATGGTGTGGAAGGGGTAGGGGGTGCAGGTGGAGTTCGTCGAGTCGCAGGGGGGTTTATGCGGGCTCCGGCGATTTCTCTAAGGTAGCGGTCAACGTCTTTGAGGAATTCGAGCATGCCGAGTTGATAAAAGGCGATGAAGTGGGCGGCTTCAAGGTCTCGGCGGATATGTTCGACGACGTGGGAGGCAAGGGCGGATTCGGCATGAGAGGAAAAGTTCTGGGTGATGGTGCGGAGGCGGCAAACCTGGTGGTAAGACCGGTATAAGGCATAAAGAGGGGAGCCAATGTCTAAATAACTTTCAATGGGGAGGGACAAGCGAGGGTCGAGTAAGTAAGAATTCAAGTTGGCAATGTCTGAAGCGGAGGGAAAATCATCTCTGAGGCGTTGGGCGTATAGTGGGACAGAGACAGAGGGGATAGCGGCGTTGATAGTGGTGATGGACACAGGGGAGAAAGGGGGAGACCAGGGTCTCGCCTGTAGGGTTCCCCATCCGGGGGAGGCTTGTTGGAAGGAAGGGGTCGAGATGTTGTTTACGATATTGAAGACGGAGGGATCAATAGTAGAAGGCGGGACAGAGGAGATGGTGGAGATCGAGGGAGAAGGTGGGGTTTGGTTGAGTTCAATTGCCATGGTGGTCTTGGATTAACAAGGACGTCGGTTCGACCTTTTATAGTCGGCAAGAACATCTGGGGCGTTTTTAAATTCTTTTTCGGAGATCCACGAGTCGTCTTCAGCGGAGTATCCTTTCCACCGGACAAGGTAGGAGCGTCGCGACAGCGTTCCTCTATGCCTTATGATCCTTTCAATTTCGTATTCTTCCTCTCCGGCGACGAGATCAGGGGGCGGAGCGGGGAAGTTCTTTCTGTGGACAGGGTTCTCATGGTACGGGGTTAATAGGGATGCATGGAACACTGGGTGGATTTTCCAGGTAGCGGGGAGGCGTAGCTGGTAGGTTAATGGGGAAAGGACTTTGGTAATTGTGAAGGGTCCTTCCTGTTTCGGGGTGAATTTGGGGTTCGGGAGCAGTCATTTAAGGTTTCGGGCTTCGAGCCATACTCTATCCCCTTTGGAAAAGGGGGAGAAAGGGTGTTTGGATCTGGCAGCCATCGTTTGCCTAGCAAGGTCATGAGCGGCCAGGGCTTCGTTCCGTGCCTCTTTTAGGTTTTTGATCCAAGTCTCGACTGCGGGGAGGGAGGATTCTGGGATGATTGTGGGAAGGGAGCGGGGTTCATATCCCATCATTAAGAAGAATGGGGATTGATTGGTGACGGAATGGGGTCGGTGGTTATGTGCGAATTTGGCGTGGGAGATGTTTTGAGCCCAGGAAGAAGGGTTATTGCCACAGAAGATTCGGAGGTAGGTTTCAACTTCTTGATTGACATGCTCAGTTTCTCCGTCGGTTTGAGGGTGGTAGGCGGTGGAGAGGGAGAGGTTGTATTGTAGGAGTTTTCCTAGCTCACGTGCAAAGGCGGATGCGAATTGAGGTCCTTGATCAGAGATGACTTTGTCGAAGAGTCCGAATCTGAGGTATACTTTGTGGAAAAAGAGGGCGGCGATCCCTTTGGTGGTGATGGTTTTCTTCGTGGGACAAAGTATCACCCCCTTCGTAAGGCCGTGGTCCACCACGACCAACAATGTATCAAAGCCGTCGGAAAGGGGGAGATCTGTGATAAGGTCACAGGAGATCTGCTGGAAGGGGCGGGTCGCGGAGGAAGGGATAGGGGTCAACGGGGGGGTGGTCGGGTGGGTGTTGGCTTTGTTCTGTTGACAGGGAGCACAACCAGCGACATATTGGCGGACAAATGTAGCCAGGCCGGGCCACCAGTATTGGGAGGCAACGAGTTGGCGGGTTTTAAGGTATCTGGGGTGGCCGGCTGTGGAGTGATCGTGGCAGGAGGCAACGATGTCATGGCGGAGGGTACCGGTAGGAGGAATATAAATGCGCCCTTGGTAAGTGAGGACGCTGTTGGTGCAGTTCCAGTCCGAGAAACGGGAGCGGAATGGGAGGGGGATTTTGTCCTTAATGGACTGGAGGAACTTGAGTACGAGGGGGTCTCCCGCGGATGCGGAAGATATCTTGTTATGCAGAGCGGCGTCGATGATGCGAGTAAAGATGCTAGGTGGGAGGAGAGTTACTCCTTCATTGTCAAGGTCGGTGGGGGGTAGGAGGTCGGTGCGGCGGGATAAAGCGTCAGGGCCAGCGAGGTGGGATCCGGGGACGTGGATCATTTTCAGGTTGAAGTCTGCGAGGTTGAGAAGCCATCTGGCTTGTCGTCGATTGAGGTCCTGCAGTTTGCGGAAGTATGTGAGGTTTTTGTGGTCGGTGAAGACTTGGACGGGGAATTGAGATCCTTGGAGATAGTGTCACCAGGATTTTAGGGCGCGGATAATAGCAAGGAGTTCTCGGTCATAGATGTCGTAGTTTCTTTCTGCTAGGGAGAAAGATTGGGATAGGTAGGAGCAGGGGTGCCAGTCTCCGTTGGTGTCGGTTTGGAGGAGGATGGCCCTGGAGGCGAATTTCGAGGCGTCGGTGGCGATGGTGAAGGGGTTGGAGAGGTCGGGCATCTGAAGGACGGGTTTGGCAAGGAAGAGGGTTTTTAACTGTTCGAAGGTGGTTTGGCAGGTGGGGGTCCAGTTCCACGCGAGGTTCTTTTTCGTAAGGTCGATGAGGGGACGAGTGATGTCGGAGTAGTTGGGAATAAATCGTCGGTAGAAGTTTGCGAAGCCTAAGAAAGAGTGGACATCTTTGACTTTCTGAGGGGTAGGCCAGGTAGTGATCCCGTCTAGTTTCACGGGGTCCATAGCTACTTGTCCCGGTTGGATGATCATTCCGAGGTATTCTACTTCGGAGGTGGCGAAGTTGCATTTCTCTAGCTTGAGATGCAGGTCGAGCTCGGCCATTTGTTCAAGGACTCGCTTGGTTCGTTCCTCATGTGTTTTCTTGTCCGGAGAGAAGATGAGGAGGTCATCCATGTAAATGACTAACCATCCTTCGGCAATCATATCTCTGAAGGAGTCATTCATGAATCGCTGGAATGTGGCTGGGGAGTTGGTGAGGCCGAAGAACATTACAGTCGGTTCAAAGAGCCCTTTGTGGGTGACGAAGGCTGCTTTCCATTGGTGACCTTCCTTGATTCGTACGTTGTTGTATCCCCAACGTACATCAAATTTGGTGAAGATCTTGGCGTCTTTTACTTTGTCCACGAGGTCGGAGATCAGGGGGAGGGGGTAGGCATCACGGATGGTATGTTCGTTTAGGTAGCGATAGTCTTGGCATGGGCGAAGTCCACCGTCCTTCTTTTTCACAAAGAAGAACAGGGAAGCCTGCAGGAATTTGGATGGGCGGATTTTTCCACTTCGAAGGTTTTCGTCGAGGAAGTTCTCGGTGGCGGTTCGTTCTTCAGGGGAAAGGGGGTAGATTTTTCCGATCTTTGGGGCGAATGACTCATCGAGGTTAATCTCGTGGTCATAAGGGCGGCTGGGTGGTACATGATCGGTGGAGTCTTTGTCGAAGACTTTGGCGTATTCTGCGAATTCGGGGGGAAGCATGGTTTTGGCTTTAGACTTTTCAGCGGCAATAGCCAATTCAGTGGCGGAGGTAATTTTCCTAAGGAGGGCAGATCCTAAGGGGGCGTACTGAAATCCGAATTTGAGTCCTCGTTGGAGAACTCGGTTGTCATTAGCTCGGGTGAGGTATTCCGACTCGTCTTCCCAGTTGTTATACTTGTAGAGGTGGGAGTCGGTGATGGCGTTGACATGGACGTGCCTAGGGGGGGGTGTTCGTATCTTTGGAAACTTCAAGTTGGATTTTTCAACGTTGGCGACGTGGTCCTTGAAGAGTTCCTTAGACTGGTCGAGGGTTTCGTCAATAGACAGGGTTTTCTCCCTCCATTGTATCGAGGGGTTGGCGTCTTTCAGCCAGGGGAGTCCTAGGATGACGTTATCCTTTCCTAGGTTCATGACGTGGAAGAGGACCTTCATGGCCACTCCTTCAATGTTGACATAGAGGGTAGTAGAGAATCATATGACCCCTTTCTTGTTGACAGAGTTGTCGGCGTTTCGGGCGATTAGAGGGGTGGGGAGTCGGGTAGTAGGGAGTTTGTGTTTCTGGACAAAGTTCCAGTCGATACAGGAGACAGTGGCTCCACTGTCGATCAAGGCGGTAGTTTTGACGGCTTTCATGGTGTGCGAGGGCTGGATAAGTTCGATGCCAATGTTCATTGTCGGGGAGGCTCGTACTAATACATTTGCACAAATGACTGAGGGGAAACTTTGCGTCAGGGAAGTTCCCCTTTCTAAAAACCCTTGAAGGAAATGGTGGCAACCATCTCTTCGTCATCTTCTACTTCCTTCAAGTTAGGGACTTCTTCTTCCTCCTCCTCATTGATAGTCTTGACCTTCTTTGTAAGTCGTGGTGTGGATGATGGGAAGGCGGGGCATTGGGTGGACAGGTGTCCGGGTTTTCGGCATCTGAAACAGAGTCCCTTCTTGATGCATTTCTTCCTCTCCTCCAGGGTAAGCTTTCCTACGCAAACGACGTCTACATCCATGGCGTTGGGATCTTTGGTTTTAGAGGAGGACGAGGGGGCGATGTATGGTTGGCGGAAGGGTTGTCGGTGTCTCTTGGCGATCTCGTTGGCGCGGTCGAGGGAGGTTTGGAACAGTACGGTCTTCTTGTACCATTCGTCGATCTTGGTAGGGATGTTGTCCATTCCCATGACCTTTTGCATGAGGTAAGGAGGGAGCGCTACAGAGAAGTAGCCGATGAGGACGGTGTCGGTGGTGATTTGAGCTTGGGAGGCTTTGTTTTTGAACTCGGCGATGTACCGGTTCAGGGCGGCGGCGTGGTTGGTCTCGTTCTTCTCTTTGGTAACTCGGGCGGTGGACAGCCAGGCAATGGCATTGTTGACTAGGTCATCGTGTTCGAAGGCCTTCTTGAACTTGTCGATGAAGTCGTCAAAGGTCCCTAGGGACGGGACGTTACCAGCAAGGGCGGTGAGACGATAGGTAGAAGCCCAGGTGGCTGCAGCTCCTTTGGTCATGTGGGAGAGGGCAAAGGCGACTTTCTTAGCATGGGAGTTATAAACTTCCTCGTTCACGAGGAGGTAGATTCGGACGGTGTCTAACCATCGGGTGGCGGACTCGTATGAGCCATCATAGGCTTCGGGTGCTCCTAGACGGAGTTCAATAGGTTTGTTCGACATGGGAGGGGGTGGGGGTGGTGGGAACGGTGGGAGAGTGTTAGAGGGGAAGGATATTACTCCTGGTTGGTTAGGTCGGACGGGAGGTCGAGGGAAGACTGGGGAGGTGGTAACAGTACGAGGAGATGGGGGAGTAGGAACTCAAGGGATGGTCAGCACATGGGAGAGCTGGTGAGACAAGCTAGGGTCTTCGTGGTCAGAGTGAATAGGTACGTCTGAATCGTACTCTTCTGGGGATGATTCCGCAGTTGATGAGGATTCGGAATGTGAGTCAGGGGGAGGCTGGCGCGGGGTAGCCCAGCTAGGGTTCACAGTTGGTCATTGGTGAGAAATGGTGGACAACTACGACGATGGTAGCGTTGATCAAATAATCTTAGTCTTTTGTTACGCTTGGCCCGGGTAGGGACAAGCGTAGGCTTTGGGGATACGAAGGTTCAAAGAAGCACGATGAGGATCGTCAAGATCCAATCGTCGGCAATCGAGGATTCGAAGAGGTGCAGCGAAGGCAGCAGTATCAGGGCTTCTCAGCGGGAGCAATTAATGTCTGTCAAGAAGTAGCGTACACTCGAGAGTAGCACGAAGACTTGTTCGAGGGGTACTCGAGAGGTCAAGGACGAAGGTTCAGAGGTTTCAAGGGAACTCCACATGTGTAGAGTTATACTCGATGGTGGTCAAAGCAGACTAAGATTAAGGAATCGGTATGCAACGACATGAGGGTTTATATACTGCCTAGCCTCGGCGATGAATAAGCGATTAGAAAGCAATAGAGAACAATCTGGAATGTTCTAAAGTACAGGCAAGAACATGGAAGAATGGAATAGAAGGTTCTTGCGGAACAACGGGGAAGGGTTGAGGAAACCTGCAATGCAGGGATAGATGGATTGGGAATAGTGAGACCAGGCAGGGCTAGAACAACCCGGTGGCTGATGGATCAGACGGAGAGCCGTCGTTAAGTAAGCAGGGACCTCCAGAAAGGGAGATAGGGGTGTCCCGAGAGGAAAACATAGGAGCGAAGAATAGAAATGGGAGAGAAACGTAACATATATACTCGAAACAAACCAAATTTGTTCATCAGCAATCTGAACGTCCTGAGCAGTGGACAGGATGGAGACGTGGATAATGCACGCGAGTTGGATGGTGTGGTTGTTGTCATTCCCGGGGGATCCCCGTGCCCCCCATCCAACCCCTGGCCTTGAGCTTCTGACTCGGCTGGTAGTACATGTGCACTGATGACCAGCTCCGGGGGTGGGAGAGGCAGTGGTGGCTCGGGCAACGTGTCTCAAAAATGTAACGGTAACCGCCGAGCCCTACGAGGCCGACATTGCGCCAGAGGTAAGTCATCCTAGATGGTTGTTAGAAAAAGAGTGTGCATAGAATCAAACCAGCACATACAGCTGCACACTCAGCAGCGTTGCGTTCTTCGCTAGTGTTGGCAGAGGGTTCCTGATGCTGAAACGAAGTAGAGTCGGGGCCCTGCAGAAATATATCAGACGAACAACAGAAATTCCCCGGAAACATACCTGCTGAGTAATTTGCTTGCTAGCCTCAGCATTGTCTCCCTCGTCGCGGCTGTTACTCCCAGCAATCACATCTTGATCGGCGCCGGCTGACCGAGAGAGAGACAGTCTGGCTCTCTTCGCTTGATAGGCCTCCTTCGCCCTAGTGAGGGCACCAGATAATCTTTTTTTGCCCTTGCTGCAGCTTTTCTCATGTCTGCTGAAACCTCCAAGGTTAGTGAATGTGCGACCGCAAACACAGGTCTTCGTGAAAATGGCGTCGGACATGTCAGTGATGGAAGAACATGTGTAATGTGTAGAATAGCCAGGGCACCCGAAGATGGAATGTGATACGGTAGTCTAAGAGGGGAGTCGGTCGTCATTTTGTCGCGCAAAGCGAACTACATCTTGGCAAGTCGTGCTTGAACACCAAAATGTTGAAGTTGAAGTACTGATCGACGATCGATGATGATGGAACTTTGGGTACGACACGCCAGCAATAAAAAAGCAAACAACACATACTACTACTAACTGCCATGAAAAAGCTACGGTACATTTCGACTACCGATGCTCGCCGTCCCCCAGAAACCAAGGAATTCAGGGAGGGAATAAATAAATAACAAGAGACTAAACTACACGCTGGTTCGTACTAGTAGTACACGAATTTGAAGGACTGATACTCTGGCGGTCAATCAAATCAGATGACTGCATATAATAAGAGTTAAAGAAAGGACACAAAAAGGACATGCATTTACGCCTGAAGTCGTCCTTAGCAGAACGAAAAATGTTGATGTTGTTATGATAAACCTACCAGGCAACTGTTGATAGAAAATGACCTTAGATTATGATCACAAACAGCTTGTAAGTACTTGGCACCGATAGTGGCAGTACCCTTCAGCGGATTCTGTTGGGATATGAAGTGTTTGATCTCTTCCTGGCTCAGATAGCAACATAAAAGCAGCTCATGCTCTTCATAAGTTTGTTGGGTATGAAGAAGTATCTTCGCCAGCTGCATTTTTTCCTCTAGAGCCTCCTTGAACTCCTCCAACAAGCTTTCTAACAGTTGCAGGCCCATGACAGGAGGCAAAGTCTGGTCATCATGATGTAATATTGAGCATCATTTGTTTGTTCCCAAATGGAGGACCTACCATGATAGAAGGCACTCTCCACAGGGAATCATGATATTTAATGAATTGTTCAGGTAGTCCTGTAAGCTCTGGACTTGCAGGCGAGGCAAGCGACTGCAAATTCTGGACTGAATGAGAGGGTTCACGGAGAATAGCAGGGAGTTCTTCTCTAGGAAGTAGAGTGAATGTGGTCAAGCCACAGATGGGGGACTTCATAGTGAACAGGTGTGACACAGTAACATGTAACCAACCTTATATAAATACAAAAATTTAAGATGTGACCGTGACAGAGCTCTCTAAAATTGGCTGGACTCTTTGAAACTGCTACTCCTTGCTGTCAGGGTAGTATTTGACCAACCTAAATTTTTTCCAGTTTTGTCACTTGCCAAAAAAGTTGGGTGTTGCTGTAATTATGTCAGCCATAAGCCTACTAGTGCTACTTTTTATTACATAAGCAGCCAGTTTTCCAAAAATGGACATAACAGCACAAGCTGTTCATGACCAATCCTATCAGATCTCAGAGTCCGATCTTGACAGATCTGAGACTGTCATACACTGTCTCATGTGACCTGATTTGAGAAGCAGCTATGCTTAGTAGTACTCTGAATCACTGAAGTGTTCCGCATTCTCCCTAATCCCTCTCTACTGATGAGCCAGTATAGTGATCTCAGCTGGGGAATGTTTGATTCCAGTCCTCTAGAAGATGGACTCAATTTGGAGCCAGGATTGTGTGGTAAGTCCAACTCGTGACACTAACTTATCTTAAGTACACACCCAAACGAAGTATTTATTGCATCAATATTTGGCGCAGCACATATAAATAACTTTTGCGCTACTGCCCAACATCTAGAAATTTCCCATCACTGAAAAAAATGTGTGAAAATGTGTGATATTGAATCCATATATTTTCACTTGTGTCAAACCAATATGTCGAACTTTCCCACCACTTGCATACAATTCAAAGTCTCGTGCTATTACACCCAGCAAGTCAACAGGAAACATTCATTGGTTTCAACTATCTATGATTTAAGAGTGATTTAGTTTTCATCGAGAGGAAGGAGATCAAAAGGAGATGATGTCTTGAGAGACTTCACAAAATTGCTAAGTATGGAGATGTTGCTTTGGTCATAAGCTGTGGGAAATGCTTAGATATCTGCTACATGTAGTGCAAAAATGCTCATTCAGATAAATACCACTTCTTATGTCTACCCGATATATATTTCGTCTGGCTGTGATAAGTGCCTGCACTGATCGATCATATCTGAAGATCTGACGTCCAATCTTGGCAGACGTGACTGTCATGCGCTGCCTGATTTGAGATATACTTAGTCTCGTACTACTCATTGAATAGTGTTCCTCGTTCTCCCCAATCCCTCTCTCCTCATGAACCAGGACTCGTGTAATGATCTCAGCTGGGGAGTGCTCAATCCCGGTTCTCCAGAGGACAGACTCGATCTGGAGCCAGACTTCCGTGGTAAGTACTAAGTCCAGCTCGCGACACTAACTCTGAGTTGGACTTATAATTCCTACTCAGCACTGTCGCCATCTGATATCAGTTGATCCCATGGGTTGGCTGACCTTGAGGAGCTCTCAGCTGGCGATCTGAATTGCAGTCCTGAGCAAACGCCAGATACCCACAGGCTCCACACCTCTTTATGCCCCCCCTTCGATCTCAACACTCTCCCTCTCTCAGGATTCACCCTTGAATGTGAGTCTATTTTATATATTCAACGTCAAATTGCTCATGCCGGTCTTCCAGAACAATTCCACCTTCTCCTTTGGTGCAAAGCGTGTGATTGGTGGTTGCTCTCATACAAGTGCATCATCTGCATATGCTACATGGTTGTATCTGGCCGTCTCCCTCCCACCCTCATCCTCACTCAAGAACAAGCCCTGGCGGCTATCGCGGCCACCATCAACTGGCGTCAGACACTCAGGAATGACCCCGTGTGGCTCCCATTGCTTGGTGTGTTTCCCTCATTCCGTTTCTGCTTCCGTTCTGTTTGACCTTCATACAATCTCAGATAGTATCCAATCTCACTGTCAGACAATTTCATCCATGCTTCCATACTGATCTCAGTGATCCCACCTTTTGTGAGCTTTTCTTTGGCCAACTGGTCAATGTCCCGACGACTCTCTTTCATCACGTTCGTGGTTCCGTCCAATTACTCCTTTTCCTGCCTCTCCATCCCACGTACTCTTACCCCCGTTTCCATATCATCCCCAATGATCCTCTGGAGACCCACATCTCACAGCTGCAAAACTTGCTGGAGTGGAACCATTGCTGGGGCCACACCCACTGGCACCATTTCCTTCACGATTCGTCTGGGTTCTGCATAAGTGTTCATTCATCTAGTAACTTTAAAGCCCCTCATTTCATTCGCAGGTTATGTGGTTCACAGACCCGGTTACCCATGACATCGTGATTCACACATTCAGAGAAACCGACTCAGCCAGCTGGTTTTCCATACTTGTCCCCCAGGAAGATTCGTATGAACTGACAAGCGATGTGCCCAGCACAGTCAACACTGTTTCTTTCATCCTCGCAGCGGTATGTTGGCGGCACTCTGATCTAACCTACTAGTACCCTCACATGTTTTCATAGTCTGCTCTCAAGATGGCACACAATGCCAGGCTGTCGTTCAGCCACCTCAGTGTTGACCTCACTTACGTTTATGAATTTCAGACCTACCAGGCACGAATCGGCTCCTTCCTGCATAGCATCCTCAATGGATCGATCAAGGGTGTCGATGGTGCAATGCTGGTGAACATGAGATATGGCCTGAATTCTTTACTCTCTCTGCAGGCCGATGATGACAAAATGCTTCCCATTGCCGTGATGCATATGAGCTAACCTCATAAATATTTACATGGATGTATACTTGCTTGCTCAATTAGGATTTACCCCACCGATGAAAGTGAGACCGATAGGCTTGTTATGCATGCATACCAATGGTCCTTACACACTTCTGGAGTGCTGTGGAGCTCTGTCTCTCAGCAGAGCATTACGCCAACACTCTACTCCTCTCCATTAAAGGTACATTGTTACCAATGGTCTTGACGATATTGTACAGAACGCCGATTTGACAGAATGGACAGAAGTCTTCGTCAGTCTCCGCACATTTGCAAGTGCAGATGAATTTGGAGGGCTGGTAGAGCAGCTTAGAGAACAACTCGAGTTTCAAGCTAGATTCTTCGTACTGAGAGCGAAGTAGGCTCAGGAGACAACATCGCTGGGGTGTTGGAGCAGAGAAAAAGAGCCACTCTACCTCACTGCGGGATGTCTCGAGAGGCTGGTCAACATCTGGACTGACAAACTGGCAGAGGAAGGGTATCAAGTTGAAGCCCTTGACTCCCCCAAGTCTACCTCCACTATGCAACCCATAGACATGCCTTGCAGACATTCATTGAGAAGGTGACTGTCTTCCGTGGAGCTGTCAAGCACATGGATGAAGACATTTCAGTGCCCACTGAGAGTACAGCCAGCGCGCTCAAGACCTACAAGCTCACAATGCTCTATGATAGATATTTCGAGTACACCAAGATGCTAGCTGCTTACAGCCTTGTCAAGGAGGCTGTCAAGTACCTGAAGCTGACACCAGACAGGTACTGTTAAGTCCAGGTAAACTCTGAGGGGAGAACGAACTCTGGAACTCTGAAGTTGTCTAGCAGATGGGACTTGGCTTCACCGTATGTGGTGCACCCTTGTTAGGAGTCCTGTTGTCCCAGAATTTACTGAGGGTCGGAGGTAGACTTAAGACGTACTAGACATCAAGTCGAGCGGAGGGTCAGAGAAGAGTCTTCAAGACTCAAGCAGAGGGAAGGAGTTAAACTAACTTGATATTTGAACTGAAGGGAAATACAGGAGTTGTGGAGGTTTATATACTACAGAGTCCTAGGGGATTACTAACGGAGTGGAGCTGGTTTGTAAGTAAGGAGTCAGAGGTAAGATAAAGCCGGAGCTGTGTTCCTAAGCAGAACACAGGTTCGGAGGAGAACATGCAGCGGGACTAGTATTTACAGAGATCAGAGAATGGAACGTAACTACTATCGTAAGTCGTATGGACAGAGTCCAAAGGTCAGGGGTCACATCTATAGTGAGAACACGCCAGAGTTCATATGTACAGAAACAGAGTTGGTCCAGAGGACCAGGGTTGGACTTACTGAATTTCTGGGATATGACAGGTACACAGGATCCGCTTTGGACTTTGCGGCGGTACACGAGCAAGCCGGTAGATGACGAAGATACTGATTCTGAGATGGAAGAAGTGAGCAGCAATAATTCTGGAGGTGAAGAAGAGCAAGAAGAGGAGGTTGAGGTTGAGGTTGAAGAAAATGGGAATGGGGACAGGAACTTGGCCAGATTCGGAGATGAAGAAGACAATTTGGAAGCTTGGAGACAAGTTATGCAAGATCCCCAGCACGATGATGATGACGATGAGAGCGATGAGAGCGGCAATGAGTCTGACAAGGAAGATCCTGGTCATATTATTCCAGATCTGAGGGCAAGGAACTGGATGATGACATTTATGCCTTTGAGGGGTATGGTGTACTCTAGATTCCCTGACTCCCATGGTAGTGGGGGACAGTAGGGTTTTGTCCACTTCAAAAATCAGGCCTCAGGCACAGATCTGTCAAGGAGTTCGCAAGGACAATTTTGTACATGTTTGGCATGGTGATCACATGAACCGAACTGCTGTCCTGGCCGGTTCAGTCTTTGGTCATCAGTTCTAGTCTGGTGACCAGCCCGTCTAATGAGGCAAGCCATCAATAGACCACCAGTTAAGGGAGATTACAATTGCGCAAAAGGATGGCAACCTAGCCAAATGGTAACCAACAACATGGAGTGCAGGCTGTCAGGTAGGAGCAGCATGCTTTACGCTTGGACAATGACGGTCAACTATTTCTATCACTTAGAAATAACACTGTTCCATCTCATAGGTGGGGTGGACGGTGGTAGGTCGGGTATTCAGGTCAAAGTCAGCATCCGAGCCCCCAACAAACACTGGTACTGCTGCACCAAGAACACCAGCGGCCAACCAGTATGTCCACCTCAAGTTCCTTCACATCTGAATTTCTTGCTGAGAGGTGTAGTTGCCAGTAGTCCCAACTGACCATGACTGTGTCATCTGCCAAGATGCGATCCATGGCGCAGAAGTTCACACACCTTGTGGTCATTACTACGATATTGGCTGCATCACGGACCTATTCCAGTCTGCAACCAGAAACGCTCTATCTGCCTCATTGCTGCAGGCAGAACATTCCCTTTGCTCAGGTCCAACCCCACCTTTCACAGACACTCATCGCGACCTTCCAGCAAAAACAGGTTGAGTTTAGCACCCTCAAACGTGTCTACTATTCATCTGCTGCATGCAGCCAGTTCTTGGGACCCCCTCTCAGATGTTTTCACCAGTAAAGTGTATACCTGCCCCGCACCAGGATGTGGAAGGTGGACGTGTGGCAAGTGTTGCAAGCAGCACAGTGATGCTTGGACACATGTCTGTTGTCCCGATGCTGACATCGCCGACATCCTTGTGCTCAGCTGTGCATCTGGCTGGGCCTGCTGCCCAGGCTGCTTCCAAATGATTGAACTCAAAATAGACTGCTTCCACATCATGTGCCAATGCTGAACTGAATTCTGTTGCCTCTGTCACTCATGGTGAAAGACATGTCAGTGTACACAGTGGGACAAGTGGTGGTTGTTGGCGCCAAGGAGAGGATGCACAGCTTGGGGTGGCTCGGGGTGCACGATGTAATGTGCCTGTGCTGCCACCACGCCCTGTCCAAGAGCGACTTGGTGCACTTTGTGTGTCATCCAACCGCAAACAACAGTTTGAGTCTGCGAGTCTGCGTTCACTCTCCATGACGGACACTTCACTCTCCAACTGAAGTAGTCAACACACAGTAGATGATAGTGAGGACATCATCATGTTAACATTTGACTAGATAGGACTACAACAAATATTTTACTTCTACCCTACTACTTGTATGAGAAAGCTGGGGCTTAAGTAAGCTGTGCACATCATCTCCAGGTCTAGCCATGTCCCTACATTATTAGACGAAGCCCATTGAAGTCAGTGTCAAGGCCCATCGCAGCCGATCCAATTCCAATGCAATGTCGTCTGGTATGACAGGTCTGTCTTCAAGCATCATCAAAGTCATTCCATCCATGCCCAAGGCTGTGGCTGTCATTGCTACCACTGCTTCAAGTCCTCCCAATCATTCTCCAGGTGTTTCTCCCTTGCCTTTGACAATGAATGCAATAATGTGACAATCCAAAACTCAGGCTACACACATGCCATGGAAGGGAACATTGTTCAGAAGGCCAAAGGTCAGGATCGGCACCTCTCTGACACAACATTGGTAGTTATTCCATTGGGTGAGAATCAATTTCTGACATTATAACCATAAGGCTAATGGTTCCAATGTGCACAAGACCTGGCACTCATGCTTAACTGGATTGTTTATAGCTTGATGATTGTGTTTGGGAATGAGCCCAATCAAGCTTCGGATTCAGTATGGAGGACTTGGTCAAGGATTGTGGCCAGCCTCCTTTGCTTGTGAGTTTGCATATGTCATATACTATCCTTTAACAAAGTCAGCTCAGCAGGCTAGGGCTCTTTAGTGCTTGGAGTTTTGTTAGACACAAATGGAATTTTCCCAGCAAGCACAGTGGCGATGTGTGTTGGTGTGACAGGTAAACTTTGAGATCAAATATGAATCTGGCAGGATCAAATCTTGCGAGATCCATTGTTATTTTAGGTAACTGTCACTTCAGTCGCTGTCATGTGTGCAAGGACCCAAGGTATATAAAGGTATGGGTGTTGTCCTTACCCCTTCGTCCTTTTCTTCAAACCTGCTACTTCATTACAGTCCTTTGATCTATGCTCAACAGTGAGGGTGGATGAGATGGTGGATGTCAGTCCATTTCTCAATGAGGCGAAGAAAGCGCGAGCAGTGGGCAAAAGCACTCGCTTTCAAATGCTCTCAAATTAGGGCCCAGGAAATGACCATGCATATGTTATATGTTCACATAACTCTTTTCTTCTGACAGTTGTGCAGCACCATGCAGAACCCATTGGTTCATCACGGCTGCCATTTTGGTCGCACTGTCCATGCATTTTGCAATGTACAAGCCCTGGTGACAAACGGAATGACCCTAATAGGTGACATTGAGGAGAGTGGCCCAGATTCACTGATGCCCCAGTAAGTTGCTTCATGAAGACTTAGGTTACGTGTGAATTTGCTCATGAACATTCTCGAAGGGAGAAGCAAGAGTATCTCATTTTTCATGAGCTGCTAAGAATGGTCCCGGGGCTCGAGGCTCGCTTCATGGAATCCTCGGAGCAAGACATCATGACAATAGCAGAATTGGTGCGTATGTTTGACAGTCTATTCTACCTTATTAAGTTTATAATCTCCCATAGATCCAGAAAGGTGCTAGCAGCACAAGGGCAGATGATACTAAAGGGATGAAAGGAGCCATTGTCAATTGGATCACACTGAAGGGTCAAACTCTCAGTCCTCACATTCCCTGCAATGTGAAGTCTGGTCGCAGATTTCTCCATGAGTGCACAGGGGCCCTCCTCTGCCCCGCTGGATATGAGTGGCAAAACTCAGAGTACGTACAAAATCCAACTTCCATCCAGTCCTAACATAGTGCAGAATCAAGGAAAAGTTGCACAGTGGACAGCTCCAAGTACCTGGCAACCAGTGGCCCATCTTCCTTTATGCTAACTACATGTACAGTATGACACCAACGACCCATGGAATGGGCTTCTTCACAGTGGACTACTGGTTTCAGTTTGTTTCACTTCATTTACTGATTGAAGTGATCTAACATTCATTTAGGCTTACAAACACATGTTTACATCACCCAGCTCGGTGGACCAGGAGACAAAGGTGACCCTCTTTGACAATCGCTCGGTAGTCCGTGGTTGGAGAGAGAAGGAGGGGCTGGATTTGGAACGTATGTACGACAAATTGGGTGCTACGGTAGTGACGCAGGATCGGTGAGGTACGAGACGGGGAAGTGGGCGGCAGCGCGGCCGAGCACTGTCTGGCTCCGAAGTGATCTAGGTCTGTGGTGAGCTGCTGACCCATAATGTAGCTCAGAGGAATGAATCCGTGAATCTGTGGGCC
>JBBPQN010000343.1:0-17688 GCA_038092575.1 Boletus subluridellus | reverse complement strand
GAGCTTTTTCGGTTACCTGAGGAGGTCCTTGAACTGCCTGAGAGTTGTCTTGGTCTTTTTGAGAATGTCGCTGTGCGTTCGTCTGAGATGGAGAATCCAACGCAAGAGGTAGCCGAGATCGTTGACCCGTCATTGTAGATTCCTTGTCGGTCAGAACATGTTTCTCTGCGTCTCTTGGAGACGGAGAGAGCTCCGCCACACGAGTTTCCTCCGCTACCTGAACATGCCCATCATCCGTCGTTCTGTGTGCTTCGTCTGTCTGAGAGTAGTTTGTCGGAGGCGGAGTCGGTACACGGGATGGGGCAGTTTGACCCGACCTTCGGAGTATCTATTAGGATGTATTAAACCGGCATTTCCTGACGAGTGGTGAGTAGCGGCAAACCTTACTAGCTTTCCCCAATCTGCGTCGCATTGCGCCTTTGTCTGTATTCGATGTTAATGGAAGTGCTGCTCAGAGGTCAAAACATGGGTCGATGGAAGTGTCAATTCTACCTTACGAAGGATTGTTCTTTCGTGCTAGTGGAGAGACAGGTAAGCGGAATGGTTTCAGGGCAAAGATAGAATATGGTGTGGACACATCCCGCAACCGCATACCTCGTGGACTGATGGCGTATCTTCACCGTGACGGTGGAGGATAGTGCCGGAAATTGGAATAGTGCTGGAAGGGAATTGGGCTGGTATAATAGATCTCGATGAAAGCAATCTTGAGACCGGGAATTAATAACCCTGAAAGGTGTGGCAAGTACCATCGAGGTAGACATGAGGCAGCCTCGAGTGATTCATGACTCGGATCAATCCACAACCACGCAACAACTGGTTCTACGAGGTGAATTTAATGTGAGCATATCTCAGAACATTTAGTTATGATGCCGATCTTTCAAAGCTTCAGGGCCTGGAGTTGACCTGGCATCTCACTAGCCAGATCAAATTAGTCTGGTGACCAGACCGTTCTATGAGGCAAGCCGTCGATAGACGAACGGTCTGGTCACCAGACTAAGATCAAATTACCTTTGTTACAATGGGGGAGAATTGTGGCTGTGTGGTCGTCCCGTGCGAGTTTCTTGCTGCATAAATCCAACAGGTATTAAGGTGCATTTGTTGCCGAGGGCACTGAGGCGATTTATGGGTCTCCAGCATGTGAGCCTCAAGGTGGGCTGCAGCTGTCAGCCTCCATGCCTTGCAAAAACCACGTGACTGCATTTTGCTGAAAAAACACAGTTAGAAAATTTCTATAAATACTGTAAATAATACAGGAGCTGGAGGACCATTGAATCTACAGGAATTGAGCTATGCAACTGGAACGAGCGAGTTGTGTTCGAGAAATAAAGGGGTCAAGTTTTCAAGGATCGAGCGTTCGTACGCAGGCTGTGATTGGATGGCAGTACATATCACGTGATGTTTATTACATAACTTAAATAACTTGCATTTGTTGCCTCTCGTGCCCTCGGCTGGCGTGCGCCTCGCACTGGATTTTAACAAGCCTTGCTCCTGTTCGGCCGTACTAATCTCTAATCTAGTCTGTTTAAGTCATGAACGGAATTGGATATATTATTACGTAAAGTATTTGTCATGTGGCACCCAGCGTGTGCACATTCCATGTACATGCCAGTTGCCACACCTTCAAAGTCTTCAAGCCTTGGGCATGATCGGATAAGTTGAAGGCTGCTGAGGGCGAAGTGGGTCAAGTCAATTTTGGGACGTGTTCCTCTGCACAGCCGACGGAGCAAACAGAGACATACAAAAATTTTGGCGGGCAACTCGTTCTGATCTCCAATCCGTTTGAAATTCAGCACTGGAATGAAATACGCGGCGAAAAATAACCTTGAAGCCTCTTGACCTCGATGGATGTCGAACTCTCCCCCAGTGGGGCCGGCGCGGAGGAAGCACATCGCCTCGATGTTTCAGTCGTCAGACTTGGTGAAATTGAGAGCGTGGGTGGAGATAGGTTAATGGAAGCCTCCATGCGGCATGCGACTCCGACGTTGGTGTCTAGCCATTTCACGTCCCTCATTTCATTGAGTTGCTGGTTGGTCCTTTCAGTTTCCTGCAAGGCAGGCTGACATGATGGGCCCAAGCCCTATGAAGTCATCCTTACTCTCTGTTGCGGCTCAGAATAACAGGAGGGTCGGAAGTCGTCATTACTGACAGTATTCCCTTTGGTCTGCGAACCTCGCGTTGAGCCATATCGTGGCTGTGGTCGGTGCCCCGGTCTCCTCGGTAACGTCACCCCTCTTTACGAGTTCGGTTTCGGGTTGAGCCTTCGAAGTCGCATAGACAACGTAGAATTGCCAATTGGACCTCAGTGACAACTAGGATAAAGGAAGTGCCATCCCTGTCCTGGAGCTTTCAAGTACTGCTCTTTGCTAACTCCATCCCGCTATGAGGGAGCTCCGACCGAACTGACATCTAGTACTTCTCCCTCCTTTTAGGTTCTACATGTCTGCATACCGTGCCACTTTCAATGTGAAAGACACGAAATCATACTACGGCGGCGAGTAGGACTGTTCTCGTTTGCCCCATCCCCTTTTACTCCACTCTTACCAGAACTTGTCACATCCTCCGTAGATCCCCCAACTCTACATTTACTACCCAGCCTCGGCGATAGAGCCGCCATCGGTCCCAAAGAGCTTCACTAGCATTGAAGTTGATCCCGGTCAGGCGGGCTATGATTGATCACACTCTCTACTATCTCTCGGTCCGTCGTTACATTCTCAGTCACTGCGAGCGGCGGGGATTCAGGTTGACTGGGACAAAAATGGACAGCAAATACCGGGGAGGCGCACCTTGTAGATACCGTGCCGAAGTGGACAATGAAGTAGAAATGAAATAAATCTGTCGCTTCTGAATCCTTTGTGCAATACGGTGACCATTTCTCGTTAGCCATACAATGCAAACCAAATAGCATATTCACTAACAGGAGATTGCGAGGACACGTCACTCATAGTGGTCGTAGTATATGCATATCTAACATCATATATAGGGGTCCTGCGGTAGATACGTGTTCGATTCTTCCAAGGCTCAAAACGTTCAGAAACCTTGATCCGCCAAGTGATGAAGCCATAGGTCAAGGTCATCAATGACGCATCGACATTTGACCTCGGCTTACCACCAGACTCTCGAGGAAAATGAACGGAGAAGATTTTTCAACCGTGGCAACTTCAGCTCCTCCATTTGACGCAACCTGTCGTCTATCTGCGCCCGCAAACCATCATACTCTGTCTGAAGATCCTCCAACACACTCGGTTTTGCAGTCGCCTTCCTCTCCTTGCCAATCCTCCGTAGAAGCTCCGTTTGTTTCTCCACCAGCCCCTCCAGCTGAGAATACAATTGTTGCCCAGCTTCTGTTTCTTTGAGCTCCATCTTCAGTTCGGACATCTCTCTTTGCAGCTGCACCATGCGGGGGCTCTCCCGGGCGAGGATACGTCGAATAAGCTCCTTCGAAGAGTCATCGTCACTCCTACAGCGAGCTATCTGGGCTCCATGAGTAATCATCGTTTTCCAGTAATCCGTCTTCAGCTCGCCCAACCTCCTCTCGCCGACCTTCGGCTCAACTTCATCCCACATTGTCGTAGTGAGGTATACCTTCGCAAGAGCGTCTCTTCCGCACAGCTTTCGGAATACTCGGAGGTTCTTCAGCGGCGTACCGGCCATGCGGTTGTCCGTTATCCGATGGAGATATAAAATCCCAGAGAGAAGTTTCTTCTTGTCATAACTGTGAGGACGAGAGTGTAGCCGAGAAACGCGGAATAATAAACATGATGCATTACCTTGAGTTGAGCCAATCGGAAATCATGTTCAGAATGTCGACATCGGATTTATATGTGTCGTCGAATCCCGGTGTATCCACCAGGACTACGTATCGCCCAGTCTCCTGGTCCTGGAATCTGATACCAAGGACCTGACTTGTGAACGATTTCAACGTATGGCCTACTCCCTGAGTGTCATATCCACTCGCGGAGCATATGAGCTGACGGTATATCAGTAAACAAATTCCAATACTTGCTGTTTGTCTCACCGTACTCTTGCCAGAACCGGTTGGTCCCATGACACTTGGGGATATCAAGTCAGACAATTCACAGTCGGGATTTCTATCACGTACGCTATCACGACATCATCTGTTGTAACGTCTTCTATGTTCACTACCGCAGGGTGTTTCTCGGTGACCTGAGGAGGTCCTTGAACTGCCCGAGGGTTCTCTTGGTCTTTTTGAGAATGTCGCTCTGCGTTGGTCTGAGGTGGAGAATCCAACGCAAGAGATAGATGAGAACATTGATCCGTCATTGCGGATTCTTTGTCGGTCCGAACGTGTTTCTCTGCGTTTATTGGAGACAGAGAAAGCTCCGCCACACGAGTTTCCTCCGCTACCTGAACATGCCCATCATCCGTCATTCTGTGTGCTTCGTCTGTCTGAGAGTAGTTTGTCGGAGGCGGAGTCGGTACATGGGATGGGGCAGTCTGACCCGACCTTCGGAGTATCTATTGGGATGTGTTAAACCGGCATTTGCTGACGAGTGGTGAGTAGCGGCAAACCTTACTAGCTTTCCCCCACCTCCGTCGCATTGCGCCTTTGTCTGTATTCGATGCTAATGGAATTGCTGCTCAGAAGTCAAAACATGGGTCGATGAGAGTGTCAACCTTATCCTACGATTGACTTACGGTGGACTGTTCCTTCGTTTGTGGGTGGCTTAGTGGCAGGTAAGCGGAATGGTTCCACGGCAGAGATAGGATTGATAGATGAATGACTCGATGCTGCCTGAGTCACTGGCAGACTGTGGCAGCCTCATGTCTACCTCGATGTCACTTACCTTTCAGCGCTATTATTAAATTACCGATCTCAGGGTGGCTTTCGTCGAGACCTGTGCGGTCCAATCCCGTGCCAGCACTATCCCAATTTCCGGCATCACCCGGCATCATCGTAAGGGTACACCGTGATCAGCCCACAAGGTATGCAGTGGACTCTGGAGGGATGTGTCCCATACCACATCCGTATCGATCATCAGCCACGCGACAATTTACAAGTGATTTCGAGCGGTGGGTTTGATGTAGGCCATCTCGGAACTTGAAAGCTTGAAGGCGCAGAGTTGACCTAGTACCTTACTGGCCAGACGAAATCCTCTGAATCATATGCCCGTGAAGTGTGGAAATTCTTAGGTTCTTAGAAAACCTATTCAGTCCACCATCATTGCAACCTGACTGTATGTATAATTTCCACTATTCCTTGAATAGCATTACAACAATTGAAAATAGAATTGCACAACAAAATATTTGAAACGATCGAGTTGCCACGTGTCCCTATTCCCTCCTGTGTGTCCACGCGCTTTTTCGCACTTTTAATATTTTAGACCCCATGACAGGGGCCTATCGGCTTTCTGAAGTGAGTTTTGGGATGGGCTGCGCTCGTTTTCTTTTTTAGTAGGACCCTTAATTTCCTTTTTTGCTAGCCATCATCCAATCATAGCTCTCAAATGCCTCCGGTAGGGCACTCAAGCGATAACGTTGCACACCTGTCGGCTACCACCTTTGCAGATGCGGCAGGTGTGTGCTTCATAATATTTTATTTTGTAATTCTATCTTCAATCGTATTTAATTAAGATGCTCTCAAAATATCACCCTTCTCATTACCCACGACTCCGAAAGGATGCGAGTTGTAATGCACAGGTATGTCGCAGTGTGTCACGCTTCCAATGGCGGAGATGTGCAGCGTGTTATACGCATTGCATGGTTGCGCACGTGGCCGCCTTTCGCTCATAAACCCTGCAGTGTGGAATAATGGTGATTACCAAAGCAGATTGTTGACGCTGAGGGGGGACCACACAAACTCATCCCATTTTCCCCCGGCTTTCCACTCCTTGACCAGTTGATACAACCCTTGCGACGGGACCTCGCTAAGACTTCGACAACATGGCGTTTCTAAGTCGTTTGTTCAAGCGCGCATTTAGTCCAACATTCCAACTGAAAGCCGATGATATAGTGGTATTGTGTGTTTTCCAAAGGGTATTTTAGTCTTATTCCATACTGACCTGCGATTTGTCAGTATGGTGGGCCCTGCGGGAGGCGGAAAGAGCGGGGTACGACCTTCCTCTTCATATTATGGTTGAGCTTCAATGCCTCGCAGTTCGTAAAAGCAGTGACAAAAAGCGATCACATCAAAGTTGGCAAAGACCTCAAACCCAGCACGACAAAAGTACAGGCAATCAGATGCGAATTAACTGATGCGGCGAGGATTACTTTGCGGGCCTCGCAAGAACAAAAGTACATCGTATTCGTGGACACGCCATCCTTTCTCAGTGGCACTGACGATGAAAAAGAAGCGGAAGAGAACACGAGGCACTGGTTGAAAGAGTCAAAGTAAGACCGTCTTGGCTTCTTGGACGTGACGACAACTACAACCTGTCTGTTCTGTTCAGATCCGAGTCTACCGTTGTCGGGACCATATACGTGGATAGAGCCGCAGACGTCCCTTTTCGCAGCGCCACTACCATTCAAGAGCACTTGAATTGTTTCGCCCGTACTTTCCCGAGTCCGCAGGATTTAGACCTTTCTCTCCCTCTGCGATTACGTGGCGTCCTCAGCTATGACTACAAGGAGGGCGTGATTGGAGAAGACAAGATTATCTCCCGCGGGGATGCATTCCAGCAGCAGCTCCGTACAGTGGACTCGAGCAGGTTTCCGGCGCGTGGGAAATTGAAATGGGATACTTCCTCCCATCCCGAATGCTTACGACGGGATAAGCCAGAAGAAGCTTGGAATGCTGTAGTGGCGCTTTTCTCTTGACGGAAGTGACTGGTAGGAATGACAGACAGTACTACTGCCAGTAACGTATTGTGTACATGCAATGGTTTAGCCTTGATTCGGAACACGAGACACATACTCCACACCGTATGATAATTATTAAATTTTATTCATTTATTTGCTGTCGTAGACAGTCAATTATGCGACATCCAGTCCGGCTGGTCTGGGAAAGAGAATAGATTACTTGTTTATTGATAATCTACCCGGCCAGTCCTACGTACTTAGTTACTCCTCGATTCTTCGTGAGTTCAGGTCGGGTCGCCATTTCGAGCTCACTGGTGTCAGAAATGAACTGAGTGCGAGCGAGGCGAGTAGTGACGGAACCGTTCGGCCGTTGAAAGATTTTTCTGGATGTTGGACAAGACAGCACGGCAACTACAAGATATCTAGCGTCCGTATCTTCTGTGCAAGATAGCGCGGTGAAACGTTCTCGAGTAGCTGCACGACGATAAGCTGATCTGATGCGACCCGCTTGTATTCATTGTGCGATAGAGGAACGAGCAATAGCGCGCCGAAAGGCTGTCTAAGACGCACGAAAAGTCGTAATGCTCTGGTAAGCATTTCGTCTGAAAGGGGTACAGTGTGTGATGAGAAGGGAGAGAGCGCATCGGAATTGCTGTCCCCGCCGTCCTCATCGAGTGGGGTGAGCGGTTCAGCGTGATCGTCCACAATCACATCCTCAGAAGCAAGGACAGGATCAAGAAGGCACTGGAGCCATGGATGCACGAGCACCAGATTCCTCAGGCTAGATAATTCTTCCGTCGTCTTGATCTCGACATCCCCGAGCGCGGATGTCATAGCACGATAGACCCGCTGAGAACCACTGTTCGAGATCAACAGACCTCTCAGCGGAAACACGATGCAAGATAAGCTCAAGCGGCGGCTGAAAAGACGCGGAGATTGGAGATGTGCAACTCGATCGTATAGCATCACAGCCGAGTTGAGGTACCCCCGGGATGTCCGTAGTTTCGTGACCAGTGTATCCATCTTGTCATCTTCAATTAGCGACGGGATATAGGGTGACGCTGGCTCGCGATATACACCAATCTCTGCAGGAAGACAGCTATTGTAGTCGGAGGCCTTCCCTGTCCAGGCTAGAATGGTGACATCACCTGACCGAGTCAAGACCTCTTGTAAGAGACGACCCAGAGCACGTTGTTGGCCCTCGCCATACGTGACTGGGATGGAGACATCGAATATGCCGAAGAGCGAGTAGGCTATGTCCTCTTGTTTCGTAGCAATGCGCGTCGCGGCAAGACGAAGTTTCTGCCGTACATGCTCTGATCCAGGTCGGAGAGAGAGCAGAACTTGTACATCAACGCCGTTTGCGGCCGCCATCTCGCCCATGATTACGGATGAATTCTTGTGGTTGTACACACCCTCTTGGGGACTATAAGGCTTCCAATCTTCGGTGTAGAAACGGATGACCCGGGATGCAAAGAACTCTTGCAACGTCCATGCACGGGTGTTCCAAAAACACTTCACGAGAGCACGCAGCTCCGAGTCAGATCGTACACCGTTTAGGTGAACGATCGTGAGGGCGGATTCGCGATACCATTGGAACATCGAGGTCAGGGATTCCTGAAGAACTGAGCCGTCCATTTTGTTGATACAGCATGTATCGGACCATGCCCAGCGCAACCCAGCTTCCCGCACCGTCATACAGAACATCACCAACTTCGAGACTGTGGGCGATGCTGCCAATTTGTGTACCGATTCATGAAGGACATCGTGGAACAGCGGTTCGGCTCCTTCCCAAGTATGGGAAAATGTGGCGTATCGGAAGTATTCCTGCACGGTCTGCGTGATGCGAGAGTTGTCGCGTCTTATCGTAATGGATGCAACCAGCTCCTTGAGTTCTGGATCGGCTTCGAATTTATCCAAACGCTCCTGCTTGTCACAAAGACGACCGGTCTCCGTGTTAATGAGGACGGGGGGGGCGTCCCTCTGAGTCCGCTCCACAGAGTTGCGAATATCATTCATCATCTGCGATGGGCTCACATAGTGGTTACGCGATTCTGCAAGACGCAAAATCCTCAGACAATGGTTTTATGTGAGTCAGAAAATATTTACCCCGAGTAACAGGATCCGGAGATTGTTCAAGCTTCAGAAGCATATCATTGTATGCGTTGATTGCTTCATCATAACGGCAAGCGCCAAGTAGTGCTGCATGCCTTCTCTCGTAGCCGCGTGGAGATGGCGGGTCGAGTTTTATCGCCTAGGATCGCATTAACTATTTGCTCCGGTGTAAATCAGGATACACGTACTGCGTCGGCATCCTTCAGCGAATCTTCCCATGATCCAATCTTAGCTCGTGCTTTGCTTCGCTTGGTCAAAAGGTCTGTCGATAATGGATTGAGGCTCAACGCTGTAGTATAATGGACAGCAGCATCTTTGTATGAACCCGACCCCGTGGCAGCATCTCCACGTTGCTCTAAGGACTTGAGACAACGCGTTTTGAAGTCTGATGCTCAATATCAGAGGGTACCGAGGGCGATGAACCAAGTAGGAAATCCTCACTAGCTACCCACTCGCTTTCATCTATAGACTTCGTTTCTTTTTCGGAGATGTTCGTCGTTGTGTGAAAAGAATTTGTCGCATCACTATGTCGCCGTTGGGGTCCCTCATCGAGCTCCGACTGAGCCTGTCCATCACGGCTACATGTGCCCTCTCCTAGCTCACTCTCCATTTGTCGGAAACACTTGATCGCCTCCGAGACGTGGCCGCCCTCTTCGAGAACATCGCAGATTGCCCGGTAGATGAGAAACTTTGGAAGATTGAACTAATTCGCAAAGACCGTCAACGTCCAGCGTCAGAGTATCATGTAAAGCTTACCTTGGCAGCGGTAGTCAATGCTTCGTTAGCTGAGCTACGAATCAGCACTATGCTTGCCCACTTCGTTAACAAGGTGTTCGGGGTGGATGGACTCAGTAACAACGCAGTAAAGTAGGCCGCAACCGCTTCATCCTGTTTCTCGGTGTTCGATGCCTCGTCTCCAATTGTTTCCAGTCTTGATATGCATTTGCTTTTGAACTCTGACGGTAGAAAATAAACATTTTATCTTCATGTGCAAGCCAAAACTCACCAGTAAGCCAGTCCATTATAAGCTTGTTGGCTCTGACTTCCTCGCTTGCGGCGTTGGTGATCTCGAGAAGAGAGAGCGCAGCATCGATTATGCGGCCCTCAGCATACAGGGCTTCGCATTGGTGTTTCTGCTCATGCGCAAGCAGGATCTGGACGAGGCTATCCACTCTGTGTTGGGAATCGGTATGCTGGGTGCGGAGTTGTTGTTCGGGATGGGTATTTTTGCTGCCTGATGGATGGGGATGTCAATGAAGGGCGCATCAGGGTGGCGACGGGAGCACTCACGAACGGACTCGATGGCTTCATTAAAGTCATCCGCTGTATGCAGGGAGTCGGAGAGTTGGTCACGGAGTTGCTGGACGGTTTCTTCGAGACGTGCAATTTCGGTGTCTAAAGAACGTGGATGTGAACGACACGCGAGTCAGGATGTTAATAAACGGACTTGGACTCTCCTCCTCTGCATGAAGGGACTCTATGGTTTCGTTCAGGCTATCCGCTCCACGTTGGGAGTCGGAGGGTTGATCACGGAGTTGCTGGACGGTTTCTTCGAGACGCGCAATTTCACTGTCTAATAAACGTGGATGTGAACGACACGCAAGCCAGGATAGTAATAAACATACTTGGGCTCTCCTCCTCTGCATGAAGGGACTCTATGGTTTCGTTCAGGCTATCCGCTCCATGTTGGGAGTCGGAGAGTTGGTTACGGAGTTGCTGGACGATTTCTTCGAGACGTGCAATTTTGCTGTCTAATAGACGCGGATGTCAATGAAGCGCGCACCAGGGTGATGATAGACCCACTTGAGTTCTGCTGTGCATGAAGGGACTCGAGTGTCACCTTCATGTGCTGGATCCGCTCTGCGAAAATCTGCAGCAGTCAACAACGCGGGGTCTCAAGCAGAGTGGTTTTGATGCAAGTGCACTTACATTGTTAGAGTGGGGTGAGGGAAGGGTGTCGCAAAGGTTGCAAAGGGTGATTGTCGTGCCCCCACCGATCACAAGGTCGTAGTTTGTTGAGATAGCCATTGACACGACGCGAGTTGTATGCTGGACGACAGACCCGATTTGCTTGTGCGTCGTAATGTCCCAGAACGAAACCGATGACTTCGCGGAAGCTGCGATGAACATGCCATTCCTTGCGAGAGCGAAGCACGTGGGTTTATGGTTGCTGTGGATGCGCCATCGAGAGCGGGTCGTCCCGGTGGACACGTCGAGACAGCTGATGTTTCCGTCGCGAGATAAGACAAAGAGTTGCTTGCTGTCGCTGGTCCAAGCGAGGGATTGATTGAAGAACGAGCTGACTTTGATTGGGACGTCGACAAGCAGGTGTCCGTCCTGACTGTCGTAGATCCGAACGGAGTTGCGGTTCCACGTGGCAGTGGCGATGAGGTGTCCGTCGGGTGAGAATTTGACCGCAGGAACGGTGCAGTCGTGAAAGAAGAGGTCGAGCAGCCGCTCGCCAGTCGACAGTGACCAGATGCAGGCAGTGTCGTCATACGATCCGGTGGCGATTCTCGCTCCGTCCGGAGAGACATCTACCGCGTACACCGCATACTTGTGTCCTTTGAACGCGGTCACTTTTTCGTAGTTCTTCGCATTCCACACCGTCACCTCGCCACTTTTCGTCCCGCCCACGACCCACTTTCCATCTCGTGACACTGCGATATTCCAAACAGTACTCACTGCATCCATTGGCGTCCCCACCTCCACACCGTCTTCTACTCGCCAACGTCGAAGCTTCCCTTCCGTGCCACCACTCACGACGTGCTTCCCATCAGTGAGGAAAGCAACTGACGTTATGCTACCTCGACCATCAATGTTGATCGGGTTTGCTTTGTGTTGGTTAACGGTGCTGGAGGAGGAAATGTTATCACTCGGCTCTTGGGTCCCCGTAAGTATCGCACTCTTGATCTCGCCCAAGTGCTCACCTTTCCTTGACCACCTGCTCGGAAACATGCTTGGCCAAGTAACAAAGCGATGGAGACAAGAATGCGCGGCCGTCTACTTGCGGTACGCCATTGTCGCCTGACATACACGTGCCTCCTTATCGATATACATCAATTCACACACCAATTACCTTCTTTCGGCGCTTCGTTTCACCTCACTCATATCATCGTCATCGTGGTGGTGACCTGAGGGTTGTCGGTGGGGGAAATAGTCATCGGCACTGTTGGGGATGGGAAGCAGCGACTAAACGGGTTACACAACAATCATACAACTCAGGCATGGCGACAAGAGTTCTTTTGTCGCTTCCTATTTCACTCCTGTTTCCCTATACCTGCCGTAAAGTGTGCAACAAAAATACTTCGACTCTTGTGTTACCAAGCATGCTTCAGCCCCACGAACGGATTTCATCCGCAACTCTAGAGGAAATCATTCTCGAGGTTGGAGTAACTCATTGAAATTCACGGGAGCCAAATCCAATGAAGTGGCACGGATCCACTCTGAATTTCAGTGGGTTTCTCCATCGATTTTCAGTGGGTTAGGAAGTACTATTGAGGGCTTGAATTTCGCAATAAATCCAACAGCAACCACTCGGTCTCGAGCCTGGCAGCAATATTGGATATTATATACAGTGTACACGTGAGTCGTGACATGGTACAGTTACTACAGTAAAGCATAGAACCAAGAACAGGACTACATGAAGTAAACACGTCAGGCGGAACTTACGAAAAGCACCAACTGGTCAAGATAAAAACATCGAGCGGGCATCACACCCTCTGGGACTTGAGCTGCATGGCGGGAAAGTGATATTCAGGGCACCATGAGCGGCGCATCCGTTTCTAGTAGGATGCGCGGACCGTCCGGGCCAGCGGCTCCAGCCATTTGACGCATGAGCACAGCGGTATAGTGGTTGGTCGAGTAAGAGATGACGCCTGTGATACTGATGTAGAGGTTGAGAAAATGATCGAGGAGTGGTCATGCGAATTTGGGTGAGTCGATGAAACAGTGGATGTGGATCTGCCGTTTGGGCAAGAGAGGAAAGTGGTGAGGTGAGGGCTAGGGCGAGGTCGTCAGCATGTCGGCCGACTCAGGGAAGATACGAGTGATGAGGACGACGGAACGGCGTACTTTGTGATCGACAGGCACATGTTCTTATCGTCGAATCCAGGCGTGTTGACAGAGACCGTGATGCAGGATAGGGTATGGGGTGACATCCCGGGTGTCGGACCTGAGGTTACCTGCGCTGCGCTGCTCTTGGTTCCCGGCGAGGGTGTTGATGAACTGAACATTCTTAACATGGGAACTCGGCGTCAAGAGCACCACGGACCCACTTACATTACTCTTCCCGGAGCCCGTTGGCCCCATAACACTGTTTTGCAGAATGGCTTTGGTACAGGGATGATGATCCTGGATGAGGACTCACACAATGACAAAGTCATTTGGATCCGCCTTCTTGAAGTGGTTTTTGGCCATGATGCTATTGGCAGTGTTGTCGACAGTGAACCTTATCGAGACAAATTGGATCGCCGGGCTCTCCAGAGCTGCGTAATTTAGGCAGCCTCGCACGTTTGGTTCGTGCCCTCAAGCATGGATTTGTGGTTCAGATCCCGTTCCCATTGATGGATGCGAACTTGCCAGTCGTGCAAAACACGTGTTTACACAGTTTTCCAGCCATTTTGCGTTCCTTTGGCGTGTGGAACCCCGTAATGGCTGCTGGGCACGGGGTAAAAGGGTATGTGCTACTTCGAGCCAGCTTCGATTAATTTCGGCCTGACTCAAGATAGCAACCTAACAGTCTGAATGGAACGTTCTTCATTCCAAGGGATGATCAAGAATGGGTATATTGTACTCACATTCATATGTCTTATCAAGCGCTGAGCCTCCACCACGGAGTGCGTGCAGAGCCCCGATCGCGTGTACGTAAAGCGAGTTGATGAGAACGGGATCCAACCTTGCAAAGGGCTGTAACTATCAGCAGCTAACATCTTGCTGTGTCTTCTCCTGAAGAACGCCATTGAACAGGGATCATGATGATTGAGGCGATTGAAGCTCCAAGATACAGTGACGACTTGGAGAAGGCATGCGGTCAAAAGAATCAACGATGGGATTCAGTCTGCGAAGATATGGGTTGATTGATTAACTTCGCGCAGGATGCAAACACGAGTTGACTTCAGGTTGATACGCAGGTCATTGGGGTGTAAATTCATGACGCTTCTGCGATGGATGCGGAAATGTGATGAGCAGAGTTATGAAGTGGCTTGCGACGCGAGCTCAGTGCTGCCCCGAGGTGGGGTCGAGGTCACCTCGAGGTAGTGTCGAAGTTTCACCTCGAGATTCTGAGGTACATAGCTATATCAGAAATACATATCATCACGTCACGTCTCGATCGCGTGCATCTGAATAACCTGCAGAGCGGACGCCGTCGCGAGGAAGCGCACGCGTCAGTCGCTATCCCCCCCGTACCGACAGCGACGACGACGGTACACCGCCCCCGTCCCCTCGCTGGGCTCATCTCCAGACCAACCCATTCTCCATGTCCCAGCCGAGCACGAGTTCCCAGCCGTCAAGCGACCTAGTGGTTCAAGAGGTTCTTCAGCAGAAAACACACCAGCCAGCTGCAGACCCAGTGTACAGTTAATTTTAAACCTTTGCAAAGTTCGATCGCGTTCTCACCAACTCGTTTCATGTACACGTGATCGAGGCTGTACACACGCAGTGGAGGCTCAGCGCTTGGTAATATGATTGTGAGTAAAGGATAACTATTTCTTCCTGATCATCCCTTGGCAGAAATAACTGTTCCTTTCAAATCGTTAGGATTTATCTGTGATGGAGCGAAGCTGCTGGGCTGGAAGTGGCTAATCCTTCTCGGACACGTGCTAAGCGACCATCTCAGGGTGTCACGCGCCAAAGGAACGGGGGATGGCTGGCAAATTGTATAAACACTGCATGTTTTGCACGACTGGCAAATTCACATACTACGTCATTGGGAACGGAATCCGAACCACAAATCCACATGTTGTGGAGGCTTCGAGGCACGCACAGACGTGCGAGGCTGCCTAAATTATGCAGCTCTGGAGAGTCCTGCGATCCAATCCCGCCTTCTCCTATCAGGTACCGTTCACTGTCGACACTGCCAAAAACATCATGGCCAGAAACTTCAAGGCAGACCCAAAGGACATTATCATTGTGTAAGTAATCTCGTCCAGGATCATTCTGCCCATACTGAAGCAGTTCTGCAAAACAGTGTTATGGGGCCGACAGGCTCCGGGAAGAGTAATGTGAGTGGGTCCGTGGTGCCTCTGACGTCGGATTCTCATGTTAAGAATGTTCAGTTCATCAACACCCTCACCGGGAACGCAGAGCAAAGCAGAGCGGGTAACCTCAGGTCCCATACCCAGGATGTCATTCCATACCCTGTCGAGCGTGGTGATGACCGTTTCGTGTTCGTCGACACGCCTGGATTCGACGATACCTATCGACCAGATTCCGAGATTCTAAGGATACTTGCCGACTGGCTTACGCAGAAGTACGTTATATTGTGAACATTTCCTATTCCCCCTAACATATACAAAGGTATGCAGACGGGACCACACTCAACGTCACCGGGCTAATCTACCTCCACCGAATCACCGACAATCGTGTGTCTGGTTCTGCTTACAAAAATCTCCAGATGTTTGGTCGGCTTTGTGGAAATATACCTCTACATCGAGCACGCCTAGTCACGACCATGTGGGACAAAGTAAAGGACCTAGTAGTGGCAGAAAGCAGGGAGAATCAGCTCAAAGGCGACTTCTGGCAGAAACTGCTGGAGGAAGGCGCCGTTGCTAGACGGTTCGACAATACGAAAAATTGTGCATGGGATACCGTACTCGAGCTTAAAGACCTCGGTAAAGATGGAGATGAGTTGCTCCTGCAGGAAGAAATCGTCAAACAGCACAAGCGTCTAAACGAGACAGAGGCAGCCAAGGTTCTATATTCTAGGTTCCAGCAACTCCTTGCAGAGCAGAAGAAGACGCTTAAGGATCTCGCGGACGAAGCAAAGCTGGCGAACGATCCAGCTCTGGCTAGGAGTCTGCAGGAGGAACACGATAAAATCAACGCGCAGTTACAGAAGACGTTCGAGGAGCTGAAGGTGATGAAGATTCCACTCTCCAGGCGTATTCGTCTTTGGCTGTCTGGAGGAAAATCCCGCGGAGTAAGTCCGGCTCGCTATCTCGGTTTCATGAAGTTCTGACCGAACGCCACGTTTTATAGCAAGCTGTCAGACTGGAGGCTTAGTCCCTCATATCTTGCTAGCTTTGCTACCCGCCACGACAGTCGACCTTCTGCACCCGATATTCTACTTATACAGCCGTTAGTTCCGGCAAATCTTGTTTACGTATCCGCGATTCTGCACCTCACCCAGTGGTTTTGATGCATGTTGTACTGTAGTCCTTGAGAGCGTGTGATGTAAATTAGTTCTCGACACTGTGATGCAAATCAACAAGCGTTGTTGTTCCGATACTTTCACTGCCGTCCGTGCTCACGGATGGTGCATTGGTTGCCCATTGTAGTATTGCGTCTCACCATCCAGTTATGCATCAATTGTCTCGGATGACCGGTGGTGACCCATGACAGTTAATGCTTATCTGAGTGAGAATGGATATACTCGGTTTCCCAACTCACTGTGATGGCACATCAGCTACATCGGTCTGTGGTCGAAGATCATATGTTCCTCCATCGCCTTCGACTGGCGTCGATACTGCCAGAGCCGTGCTGTCCACAGTACGTGCGGATAGAGCAAGCTGAATAAGGATCGGTTGTCCCTAAATCTAGTCACGGGACTATTTTATTGGAACAAATAAAGATTCTCTTTGTGTAAAGTTTCGTTCCAAATACAGCTCGCACAACAAGGTAAATGCCTTAAGTACTAGGACGTCGAAAGCTCGGAGACCCCGTGGAGTTTAAATGGCCCCGGTTCGCCGGGCTCCTAGCCATGAACCTTTTGCAAGGTTCGACCGAAGCCATGGTACGTCCATATTTAATCTCAGAAACTCTTTTATGATCCTGCATAAATACAAAAAAAGGGATACAAGGTCTTCATTCCTACCTGATCCTGGAAAGAATCACGCTTCTTTCCAGCTATTATGATTCCGTCCGACTGAGGCTGGTTCGGGGAAATATCTGACGCCCTTATACCCATCGATATCGATCATCTCCGGGTTCCCCGCACGGAAGGAAAAGGGCATGCTGCCTCCCCGTAAGTGGACACGTGTCTGTGGGAACGAGATCAACATCGATTGGGCTCAGGTGGCTTGAAGGGGCCGCAAAAACGTGTTAGGATACCTAATTCTGCATCTTTGGGCCCTACTAGTAGTCCCTCTCCTCCAACCGACAACCTTTACAATCGTCAACCCCGCCAAGAGACCATGAGGAAGGACGGCTACAAAGGAAATCCAAATGACATTATTATTACGTGAGTATTGTTCAGTGCCATGGTCATTGTACTGAAGTACGAAAGGTAGTGTTTTGGGACTGACAGGATCTGGGAAGACCAATGTGAGTGGTAATTTCGTGGCCGGGTTCTTGTACCTGAGAATGATCAGTTCATCAACACATTGACTGGGGGGGCAGAGCAGCCCGGAGCTAGTAGCCTCAAGCCCGATACCCGGGGTGTCACCCCGTACACTATCACGTACGCTAATCATCGTCTCGTCTTGGTCGACACGCTCGGGTTCGACGATGCCTCTCGACCAGATAGGGAGGTGTTAACGAATGTTTCCACATGGCTCAACCAGAAGTAAGTCATATTGCGCACATATTCCATCCCCTCTAACATATACAAAGGTACCCAGACAGCGCCACGCTCAAAGCCAGTGGGATAATCTATTT
>JBBPQN010000342.1:0-17693 GCA_038092575.1 Boletus subluridellus | reverse complement strand
CTTAGGAGAGTCCGCCACACCCGCCTCTCACAGGAGGAATGACAATGACTCAGACTTGGAACCACAGTCCTTGTCCCATTGGGCCCACCGTTGGGCACAAGAAATCAGCAAGGAAACGTGGGTCGTTCCCACTCTCCCCATCACATCCCCACCCTGGGACCCCTCACCATCATCATCCCTGCTTGCCCCATCTCCCCTGCCCTCTCCACCATCGGTTGCCAACCCTCTGCTCCACCAGTGGCCCAATCCCCTCTCCAGCCTCATGTTCCTCCCCACCATTGTCTCAGGTGCTACAAGTGCCACTCCACTGACCACTTCCAGGTCAACTGTGTGCAGTATATCTGCCCCTACTGCTGCACTGCCGCCCCTGGACACATCCAGGCTCGATGCCCTAGTTGAGTCTGTTCTCTCTGTGGAGAGGTCAGACACGTCACCAACAACTGTGTCCTCCATGACAACGAGTGGATCAACTGGGACCACGACCCCACTGACTATGAGATCAACGAGGGAGACCAATCTGGACGAGTTTGAGAAGGCAGAGGAACGGACCCAGCTGGAACTGGAAAATATAGAGGAAGAGTCAGAGTGTCTTCCATACAAAGGGGGTAATGTTATGGATTTCTTTCCTTTTTATCCTTCTAATTATGCGCTCGCCAATCCATCTTCTCACATGCAAGAGGGCTTCACCCTTATGGCGTTAACCCTGCAGTATGCTACTTTTATGGATGACCTTCTTGAACAGAACAAATAACCCTTTCTAGGTAGTTCTCTTGTACTGCCTCGTGTTCCCCTCTACCCAGATGGTCTGTGCATATTCTTACTTAGCTGGTCTGTGCACCATTCCAATAGTATAAATACCTCACCTTTGTACATTAGTTCAGTATCTAGTTCTACACAATCTATTGCCTAGAGCCTGGTCATTCCACAAGTGATTAGTCTAAGGATTAGTCATAGTGAGACCCCTAAACTTCTTGGTGTCTTCGCACTACACCTGAGTGTGTGCTTCAACTAGGTCCTACACATTAGTGTAACAATTTCCAGTTTGACATGCAGGCATGTTGGTACCTTTTGTCCAGGTAAAACCTTCATACACATTGTGTACTGGAATGTGCATTCCAAGTTACTATTCTCAGGATTGTTCTGGGCCATAACATTGATTGCTGTCATTTGAATGACCTGAAGGTTGGAGGCATTGCTCCTCCCAATCATCATGATTCCATGTGGAGTTTCCACCACTATATTGTCAGGATATATTTTGACACTTTGGAGTTGCATATCTCAGACATTGCATTTGATTGTATTGATGCTGGCACTGGTCCAGTCTACAGACAGAGGATTTTCCCTCCTTCCTCTTAGGGAGGATGTTAATTCTTGCAGATCATCTGCTACACCCTTTTGGTGTTCTACTAAGATCCACATTTGATTTGTGAGTGTTTCCAACACACTCCAAGTGCAGTCTACATTTAGACCATGTCCCTCCATCTGCACTCAATCACAGTCATCCCATCCTCTGTGGTATTTGTGAGTTGTGAATTCAGATGGGTAGCATAACACTACATTTAGTCTGTGATCACCATCAATTGTGGCTTCGGATATATGTTCTATCCTATTATTGCACTCAGTGCAATGGCCACCTTTGTAGATCACACCATAGAGAGAGGACCAGTTCCATTTTTCTTCTGTAGAGCTGTTCTCTACATTTAGGGATGTGAACTTGTCATCCAAATCCATATCCTCACCAGATATTCTGAGATAAGCACTATGTACTTCCTCAACAAGTGGACAGAACTGTATAGTTCCATTCTTTTTGATCCATATCTTTCCTTGAGGAGTATCTACTAACACTTCCTCATTCTGGGCATAAATGCCCTCAGTATCTTTGATACATTCACAACTTCAGTTGATGATATCTTATAGAATATATTCTACTGTTTCCTTACAGTCAAATTGCTGCATATTGTGCAGCACCAACATTGTGCAGCACAAGATGTTGGAATTTATTATTCCTTATTTAGTATTACTGGCTTACTTAAGCAGATAGTATTTTTGGTTTCAAGTACCTAGTTACACCTCAGCTGGTTACCACTGAGGTGAGTACACTAACATTAGAGCTACCTATCACTAGTACTGACTACCTACAGTACTTAGATATTCAATACAAGATATCTAGACAGCATTCATCTAGGCACTGGATGTGATTAGCCATCATACATAGTGCCATTTGCAGACAATCATCTGCTGGACAGGAGGGTTTGAGCATTGCTCAATTCCTCTCATCTATATCTCAACAAAATTCTCATTCTGTGAATTCTTGTGGCACTGCCAGTGCCTCTCTGATTGAGAAATTAGGATTTTGTAGCCCCTCAGCTACATGATACATATGGAGGTGACATTCCTTGCACACCTGTGCATGTGTCATCCAATATAATAACAACCATTTCCAGTCATCCAAGATCAGGATTTCAGATTCTACTCTAGCAGTACTTTGTCCACTATTCTCTTCTGAATCGTGTTTGATGTTCAATGTTGAACATTGGATGATATTATCGTCCTCAGAGGATTCTTCCTCATGACATATGGTGCCAAAGTAGGTGACTGGTTTATCATCATCACCTACTTCAGAACATTCTTCGTAGTATCTGAAAGGTTCTTTCTCAATGTTTTCAATGTCATCAAGATTTTCCTTGATCTTATCTATGACTTCTTGTGGAGCTGAAGGCTCCTCATTTATTGGTTGCATTTGGTCAGCTTTGGCCAATCTTTCCATATCACAAGAGTGTCCCTGCTCCATTCCCTCTTCTTGCACTTCAGCTGCAAATAATTATGGCTTAGCTGCTGTACTCAGTCCCTCCTTGTGAGGTAGACCTGAGGGACAGTTGTTTGAATAGTGGCCTTCATGGCCACATTTATAGCACATTATCCCCAGAAGGAATTTCCAGGGATTATTATTTGTCTTTTCATGCATATGGGATTGATAACTCTTTTGCTGGTGGGTGGTCCCATCTTTCCCTTCATTCTTAGAAAAGAATTTTGCCTTTTGGTGATAAATTGTATTTCCTCTTTTGAAATACTTAGGGCCTTCTTGGGCCGAAGAGTTCTGCAATCTCTTCTTACATATCATGTGGATGTGAACCACTTCATCCCTAGAAGGGCTTCCCTCTGGAGCTGGTGTGGCTTGTTCTCATATGCATATTTATTACTTTCTGTGCAGTCTCCATTCTCCACACTTCCTCAAGGATTTCCTTGATAGTTGAATGCTCAGTGGATATTCTGCAAGCTTTGAATATACTTTGAATAATTGAGTGGAGTAATCCATGGAGGAATTTCCTCCTAAACAAGTAATTGTTGGGGGGCTGCACCATTCAGTGCACACAACATTTTAGGTCATTATAGTATGCAAGCATTCTTTTATTGGGAGCAAATCTCATATGATCATATCGACCTGTGGCATTCTGTGCAGATGCTTTGTGGATAAATCATTTGAATAGTCCACAAATCATGTCCTTGAAGGACCAGAATGGGACCTGTTGGTCCAGTGAGTCAACCTCTTGGTCATACCATTGGGAGGCTAATGCCTCCAAGTACAATCCTGTGTACAGGACTTGATCATCATCACGATCCAGTCCAGTGACCTTAAACGTACAGAAGTACTTCAATAACTGGCTTAGCCAGTTGTTGAACTTTTCCAGGTCATCCTGGCCACCATATTTTCCTGGCTTTGGCAGATTCATCACCTTTACTTCAGGTCCTACAGGACCAGTCAGTTGTCCAACTTGTTCCCGGATATGCTGTGCATATCATTGTTGCATGGAATCCATGTATCATGTGTTACCCAGGGTGAATCCCCTCAGGTATTGGTGATGAGGCTAATGTTTGTGGGGTCTACCCCCACCAAGGATATGATTTTCATCAGGATCCTCATCCTTGTCATTCTCATCAAGCATATCATTGTCACTGTCTGGGTTGTCAGGAGGCCCTCCACCCAGGGGACCTCTTCTAGGAGGACCCCCTCCTCCAGGGCATCTGCACCCAGGAAGAGGAGGAGGATTGTTTCCTCTGTTTCTAGGTCTAGGAGGACCTTGTCCTCCATTCCCTCCTGGACATATGTCGTCCTCATTTTCATCATCATTGCTACTTCCTCCAGGATCTCCTGGTTCGCCAAGGAGTACTGCTTTGTTGCCTGCAGCAATGGCACAATCTTGCACCATCTGATGGAGGATTGCTGTTCCTCTCTGCCTTCCAAACATGTGTCAGATTATATCCAAACTATGTCCAGATAGGTATGTGGGACAATTAGGCATGTTAGGGGTGAGACTGCCCTAACTATCCTCTGTGCCAGAGGGTGCAGTATGACCTTTTCCTGAAGGGTTTTCCCTCCATAATGGGGTGTTAAATAATACCTGGGATGATTGTCCCTCAACTTTAATTGATGTTGTTGCATCTGGACTACTAGCCCTGCTAGCTGGTCCCTTGACACCCTCTGCAGTGAGCGCTTGCTTCAACTGCTTGATTGTCATTGCTTGATGCAACCCAGGGTTTATTTCATGATTATGGAACCCTTTTGGACCATGTCTGTATTTCAGCCATTGATGCTGGACTCCATCCAGAAACTCATTTACAGCCACTAGGGCCAATTGAGGGTCAACAGGACCTCCTCTCTGAGTGGTTCCCTAATCAAAGGCACTATGCCTTCAGTATAAACCAGTGTGAGAGGACTCTCTGTCCTCAAGGGAGAAAATGGGTTGTTATGGACTCTTGAGTTATTATACTCTGTGTTCTGAGGAGTCAATGGACTCATTGGGTCATTAATAGCTTCAGCAATCCTCTTCATACTCCTCTCAGTACTACTCATTGTTTGGGGGATGTTTAGGTCTCTGGGCATAGACATCCCAGCCTCTGGCTGGGTAGTCTTGACCTGGGGAGCTTGCGCTCCTTTTTTTGCCTTCTTTGACTCTTTATGAGTCTCAGCAGTCATTTTCAGTGGCTGACAACTATTGTTGTCAGGTGGGGTATTATCCCCACCACTGGGCAGCTTCGTTGCCACTGTTTTCACACTACTGCAAGTTACCATTTGACTCATAGTGAATACTTTGAACTTGAACATTCAAAAAGATCCTATGCCTTAAAATCACACAAGTGAACAATACCAAATGGTATTCACTAGATGATGTGTAAAGACAAAAGTAGAATACCTGTGATAAATGTTCCAGAAGCTTATATATACAAGTTATGTATGTCACATGTGATATAAATATCACTTGTGCCAGTGGTAACTACTTCCTGATATAAACAAAAGGGCCCCTAATACAACCACTATGTATGTGTATACTAGTCATGTATTCAAGTTCAACATAGTACAAGAAAATAAAAATATTCTACTCAATTCAGTCTATGGAATACATGTTGCATCAGTAATTTGCATGTTATTGGTGGATGTGTGCATGTCATGTCAATGGTTGGGGGCTACAACAATATCAGGGACACTCTGTGCTGGAATAATACATGCATGTCCCCTTGCTTTCCTCAACATTCTGCTTGTCCTCCATTTTGTTGTGTCATATCCCAGAAATCTAGTAAATCCAACCCTGGCCCTCTGGACCCATCTCCATATGAACTCCAGTGCATTCTCACTTGAGATGCATCCCCTGACCCCCAGACCTTGTATATACTTATGTTCTATACTTACATACTTTCCATACACCTTCATTCCTCTGAATCCATACTAGACCCACTTCCTAGTATCCTCCATACCTGTGTTCCACTTAGGAACACAGCTCCAGCTTTACATTACCTCCAATAGCTTTACTTACAAACCATCTCCATTCTGTTACTAATCTCCTATGACTCCATAGTATATAAACCCTCTGAACAACTCCTATATTTCTTCAGTTTGAATATCAACTTAGATAAATTCCTCTCCCCTCCATTTGAGTCTCAAAGGCTCTTCTCCAACCTCCACTCAACTTGCCATCCATACATCTTAAGTCTACCTCCAACCCTTAGTAAATTCCAGACCACAACAGGACTCCTGACAAGGGCACACCACATATGGTGAAGCCAAGTCCTGTCTGTCCAAAGACAACTCTGGAGTTCTGGAGTTTATTCTCCCCTCAGAGTTTGCACGACCTTAATAGTATATTTGAACTTGTACTTGTCACAGAGTCTAACCTATGGCTACATGCACTACCAGATCTCAAACCTGCGCCCTAGGTGCAAACCCTCCACCATCTCCCTGTTATAATCCTCTTAGCATCTTCAGAAGCAGCCGACAGGGCCCAGAACTTGTCAGCCAATTCTGGGGCTTTTCTGCCCAATACACCTCAGGCTCCACCTCTCAAGTGTGCCCTACTCCAGAGTCTCCTACTCTAGGAGCACACATCATTGAGCTTGAACTTGATGAAGATAGGAGCAAATCCTCCACCTGGTCCAGTCACCACTCTGACCACAGAGTACATGACCCCCATTTTCCCAACGATGGAGATGCTCTGGGAGATCCTGGTTTCCCCAGCGATGATAATGACCTGCCAAATGACTCTGACAATGAGCATGTCCTGTGAGATATCCTTGCATTACTTGCAAGTGCCATCCAAGGCCTTGCTTACTCCACCCATCGTCCTGCCTTTGACTCTATCCCCCATACCAAAATCCAAGAATCAGATCAGTTTGATGGAACAGAACCCTGCAAACTCTGGGTCTTCCTGGTGCAATGTGGATTGAATTTCCAAGACCACCCAAAGGCTTTCAGCACCAACCATGCCAAGGTCACCTTTGTGCAGTTGTACCTGAAGGGTATGGCCCTGGAATGGTTTGAACTGGACCTTCTTCAGATAGAAGATCCTGCACTCTGCTCTCTCTGGATGGACAACTTCAAGAAGTTCATCCTCAAGCTCCAGACCAACTTTGGTCTGCACAACCCTGTCAGAGATGTGGAGCATTGGCCCAACCACCTATCCATGAAGGACACCCAATACATCAATAAGTATGTGGTCAAGTTCAACTGGATTGCTGTGCAAGTCCAAGATCATGGAGAAGGTGCCCTCCAGCACCACTTCTACAACAGTCTGCTGGACTGCATCAAAGACAAAATCTCTCATGTTGGTAAACCCCTGATGCTCTCCAAACTCCAAGTTCTCACTCAGGTGATCAACACATGCTACTGGGAGTGCAAGTCTGAGATCAGCTGTCAGATGAAGAACACCAATCAGTTCTCTGCACCCAAACCAGATAAATCATTCACTTCCATGCCTTCCACTCCTTGCCCCTTCAATGGCAGCTCCAAGGACTCTAAGGAGTCAAAAGGCAAAGGAGCATTCATCACTGCAGCTCTGAAACCAGACTTGTTGTCTAAACTAGGAAAAGATAGCAAGCTAACCAATAAAGAGTGCAAATGCTGGTTTGACAACAAACTGTGCATGTTCTGTGGTCTTGCTGGCCACATGGCTAAGGACTGCCCCAAGTCTACATCTTTGGCAGCCAAGGGCCACACAGTGACCACAACTCCAAAAGCTAAACTGGAAGCCTTCACCTTGGAGACAAAAAAATAGTCCATGACCTCTGTGACTCCACACAGACTGGAGGTTGTGTTGAACCCACCCATGCACTCAAGGAGATCCATCTCAACATGTCCACTCTTTCTGATCCTAAGTCACTTATGCCCTCCATTTCTTTAGTATGTATCCTTTCCAATCCCTCCATTTTCCATGCTTGTAGACTCCAGCTCCTCCAACTGTTTTATCAATACTTCCTTTGTTAATAAACATGGACTTTCTACCTACCCCATGCCCCACTTCAACTCTGCCTCTTCAATGAAACATCCAACAGCACTATAAGACAAGCCATCAATCTCTCCATCTGCTTTGCAACCTGTGATATCACTCTGATGACTTTCTACATCACTCCACTGGACTCCTCCTGTTTCCTTGTTCTAGGACACAACTGGCTCACCCAACACAATCCATTGATTGACTGGGTTACAAGCAGTATATCTTTCTGTGCACCTGAACAGAGCATACCAGCACCCCTGAACTCTCCTCTGCAGCCTCCAAAATCACTTCCACTGGCTAAACCCATCCCATCTGATCCACCATATTTCTCTCATCACAAGGCTCCACCCATCGTGCTTGTCAGTGCACCTGCCTTCACACTGGCCTGTCACCTTGAGGGCTCCATCCAGTTTAGCCTGCAACTCCACCCCCAGGAGAGTGATCTCTGCTCCGCTTTCCTCACTCCTCTGGAACAGGTTGACCTTTCCACTGTTCCTCTAGAATACTGTGACTTTCCCTACATCTTCAGCAAGAGCAAAGCCTCTATGCTTGCTCCATATTGTGAATATAACCTGAAGATAGACCTCAAGAAAGAAGCATCTCCTCCACTGGGCACCACCTACTCTCTTTCCCCATTCAAACTCAGCTTACTTTGCACATTCCTTGATGAGCACCTAGCAATGGGGTTTATCAGTCCCTCCTCTGCTCACACTGCTCTGATCCTGTTTGTCTGCAAGAAGGATGGTTCCCTCCATCTTTGCATTGACTTCCGAGAACTCAACAAGATTATGAAGAAAGACCACTACCTGCTTCCCTGCATCTCCAACCTCCTAGATGCTCCAAGCCACACCAAGATCTACACCAAAATCAACCTCCAGCATGCATATCATCTAGTCCGCATTGCCAAAGGAGATGAATGGAAGACATCCTTCCAGACATGCTATGGCTCCTATGAGTGGCTTGTCATGCCATTCAGTCTTACCAATGCCCCTGTGGCATTCCAGCAGTTCATCAACACTATCTTCACTGATCTTCTAGATGTTTGCATCATAGTCTATCTGGACAACATCCTTATCTACTCCAAGGACAAGGCCTCTCACAAGGAGCATATCCGAGAGGTCCTCCAAAGACTCCACAAACACAGAATTTACACTAAGCCTGAAAAATGTGAATGGTCTACTGACACTACCAAGTACCTAGGCTATAATATCTCTCCCTCCAGTCTTTCTATGTCTCCAGACAAAGTCCAGACCATGAAAGAATGGCTAGAATCTCGGAAGGTCAAGGACATTCAATCCTTCCTTGGATTTGCAAATTTCTACTGTCACTTTATAGTGAACTACTCTGACATTGTCATTCCATTAACCCACCTTACTTGCAAAGGTACTCCCTGGAACTTCTCAGATGACTGTTGCTCCACCTTCTGCAACTTGAAGGAAACCTTCACCACTGCTCCAATCCTTACCCATTGGGCTCCAGATGCTCTGCTGATCATAGAAACCGACACCTCTGACTACACTATCACTGGTATTCTTTCCATCCACTACCCAGATGAAGAAATCTGCCCTGTTGCCTTCTACTCATGGATGCTTTCCACTCCAGAGCTCAACTATAACACCCACAACAAGGAACTTCTCGCCATTTACAAGTCCTTCTGGACTTGGTGGCACTATCTTGAAGGCTCTGGCACTCTGATCAATATCATCACAGACCACAAGAACCTTGAATACTTTGCTACCACTAAACTCCTGACTTACTGGCAAGCCCAGTGGTCAGAGTTCCTCTCCCAGTTCAATATGGTCATTCATTTCTGTCCTGGTCACCTTGGTGTGAAACCTGATTCCCTTACTAGATGCTGGGACATCTATTTCAAAGAGAGAGATAAGGACTATGCTTGCATTAACCCTCACAATTTCTGCCCTGTATTCACTTAGGAGCAACATGCTTTGTCTCTCTGAGCCACTTACCTTGCAGCTCCAGTCCTCCAAGCTAGCACCCTCTTTGATGTGGAACAACTCCACAGCAACATCCTCTCTGTGCTCTCCTCAAATCCCCTATCCAAACTCCACATGTCTGATCCTGCTGACTCTCGCTGGTCAGTCAATGAAAATGGTTTCCTCTGTCTCAACAAACATATCTACATTCCTGATGCTAATGACCTCCAACTCCAAGTACTCTGGTACAAACATGACCATCCCCTCTCTGGACATTTCAGCCAGAACCAGACATTGGAACTGATCTGCCATGAATACACCTGGCCAGGAATCAGGACCTTTGTCAAGGAATACATTTCCTCCTATACATCCTGTGCCCATGTGAAGGTTCCAAGACACCAGCCCTATGGATTACTAAAGCAACTCCCAATCCTGGAGAAGCCATGGAACTCCATTTCCACTTCATTGAACAGCTCCCTGCATCTTCCAAATACACCACAATCCTTGTCATTGTGGACTGCCTGTCCAAATAATGCATACTCATTCTGACACACAATACAATCACATCTCTGGAGCTTGCAAAGCTCTTTCTACTCCATGTCTTTTCTAAGCATGGAGTTCCCTTCCATATCACCTCTAATTGAGGTTCAGAGTTCATGTCCCATTTCTTCTGCCCACTCAGGAAAGCCCTCAACATCCACCTCCACTTCACTTCTGGTTATCATCCAGAAGGAGATGGTCAGACAGAATGCATAAATCAGACTCTCAAGCAATACCTCCAAGTGTATTGTAATTACCAGCAAGACAACTGGTGAGTTCACATACAACAACACTCTGAGTGCTACTACTGGAGTCTCACTGTTCTTCACCAATAAAGACTATTATCCCAATGTCACAGTCCACCCCAAGTGCAACCTTACTTTTGCAAAGGCATGAGACTACTCTGTCAACCTCAATTCCCTCCACCAATTCCTCCATGAAGAAATGGCCCATGTCCAAGAGCAATACCAAGGACCCACAGATGCTAAATGAACTCCAGTGCCAGACTTCAAAGTCAGTAACCAGGTTTTCATCAAAGCAAAATACTTCTGCTCTACTAGGCCCTCCAAGAAACTCTCTGAGAAGAACTTGGGTCCCTATACTATCATCACTCAGGCTGGAAGCCACTTCTTCACCCTCCAACTCCCAGATTCTATGAAGTCTGTTTACCCAGTCTTCCACATTTTGCAGTTGGAACCTTCCATTCTGAATACTATCCCCAACTGCATCCAACCTCTGCCACCTCTGGTTGAAGTAGATGGTGAACCAGAGTTCAAGATTGCAGAGATCCTCAACTCCAAGATTGACCATCAACACTGGAGTTGCAAACTCCTTTACCTAGTATGATGGTCAGGATATGAAGGCACTGATGAAGAAAACTCCTGGCTACTTGCCATTGAACTTGGACATGCATCTGAACTTGTTGAAGACTTTCATCTCTGATATCTGGACAAACCTGGATCTCACTCCACATAACCACAATGTTGCGAGCGTACTCAAGCAAACACTGGCCAAACTCTGCTGGGGCTACACCAAACCAAACGAATAAAGAGAAGAGGAGATGTGAAGTAGAGACAAGGTGGTCTTCCTTAATACACTCGCAAGGACGTAGGTTGCAAGGTACAAATGGATTAGACTGGGGAGTCCAGTCAAGTACAGCTAGTTTATATAAGTTACAGGTATGCGCACGGACCATAGGGTCCTTGGGAACGACTACTGAATATAGATAGATGAAAGAAGTGTTCGTGAGAGAAGAATAATGATGATGTGAAGAAAGAAGCGGAAATTAATAAGGCGTGTGTGCAGCGTGTTTGTCTAGACCATAGGTCATGTGTAGTTTCCCATGGTCACGTGCACATCACGTGACTTCGAAGTCTGAAGGATGTAAAGTAGTGCGCTAATGTGCTAAGTTAAAAAATGTTTGAAAATATGGTATATCATAACACTACTCCCTCTTTAAGACTTGAATTCCAGGCGAGTCCCGTGATAATTAGTTTCAGTAAAGTTTTCATAATGAGTGAAGAGTGAAGAGAAATCTCCAATGGTAAGGCCACGAAGTTTCCGAGGAGCTGAGGGATTCTTTTTATGGAAATCAGTGACTGCCTGAGGGGCGGTGTTTATTATGTCACTAGATTCCCATGTCCTATCGGATTCGTCATAACCTTTCCAATGTATGAGATATTGAAGCTGGCGGCCTTTGAGACGAGACGCCGCAATATAATCTATTTCAAATTGCTCTACTCCTTCTTCGTCAACTTCGATTGCGTCTGGGCGTGAGACTGGTTGACCCGGAAGGGTTGCCCGATATGGTTTAACGCGTGAGATGTTAACGGTGGGGTGGATACAAATAGAGTTTGGCAATTTGAGTTTAACGGCATTTGGGAGAACCTCGAGGATTTTGTAAGGACCAATCCATTTTTGAGTGAGTTTCTTTGCCGTGTATGGGAGCTTCAAATGTTCGGCTGAAAGCCAAACTTGTTGTCCTTTCTCGTAATTGGGGGCTTCAGAGCGTTTAGACTCCGATTGCTTCTTCATTCTTTCTCGTGCTTCCTCTAATGCGTCTTCTACTTCTTTATGGCTTTTTCCCATCTCCATGCCGAATTCTTTTCCCATGCCTTTAGCCTTTCCTTCAAAGCCCATGTGTGGAGCATAGTTACGTGTGATGTTGAAAGGAATAGTGCTGGTGGCGGTGGTAAGGGAATTGTTGTGATGGAATTGAGCGACTTTGAGCCAATCGGCCCACTCGGTCTGTCGCTTAGCTATGTAAGAGCGGAGATACTGTTCAAGTTCTCTATTGATACGCTCTGTTTGTCCATCGGTTTGTGGGTGGTAGGCGGTGGAGATTTTCTGGGAGATAGAGAGAAGATTACATAATTCGGAAGTAAAGTCCGAAACAAACTGGGGACCTCGATCAGAAACAATCATAGAAGGAAGTCCGTGTATACACCAAATATTGTCTCTGAAGATAACGGCTAAGTCCTTTGAGGAAACGGTATCATAAGTGGGAATAAAAACGACTTCTTTAGAAAATCGATCAATGACAACACAAATGGCGGTATAACCATGGGAAGCGGGTAAACCTGTAATGAAATCAACCGACAAATCTTCCCATGGTCGTTTAGAAGCGGGTAAAGGTAGAAGTTTTCCTGCTGGTGCCTTTGACTTTCCCTTTGTTTGGGCGCACACTTGGCAGCTATCTACATAATTTTTAATGTCTTTTGTGACACCAGGCCACGAGAAATGACGAGTGAGGAGATGAGAAGTATGAGCTTGTCCGGAGTGTCCACCAATAGGGAAATCGTGACAGATAGTAAGAAGTTCTGTACGTAATAATTCAGGAACAAAGACTTTGTTTTTGTTGTTTTTGAAAATATTGTTATCGTAATCGTAAGTGTATTTGTTAAAGGATTCTTCTCGTATTTTTTCTGATTCTTTTATAATTTTTTCGTAAAAGGAAGATGAAAGTTCAATATTGTTAATGAAAAGAGAAGGAGGTAAAACGGTAATGTTCTGGTTGTGATCTGTGACAGCATCACCATGGTCCGGTCGGCGAGATAAGGCATCTGCACGACCATTCGATGTACCAGGTTTATAGATGAAAACATAATTGAACTCCTGGAGAAGTGCGTGCCATCGAGCTTGACGACCGGATAAGGTCTGGGGTTTCTTCCAGTATTCAAGATTCTTGTGATCTGTCCAGATCTCAAAACCTTCCCTACCAATAAGGTAGTGTCGCCATTCTTCCAATGCTCTAATGACCGCGAGAAGTTCTTTGTCATAGACAGGGTAATTGCGCTCAGCGCTGTCGAAAGAGTGGGAAATGAAGGTGCAGGGTCTCCAGAGACCATCATCGCACTTAACCGAAAGCACTGCCCCTGTGGCAATATCTGAGGCATCTGTTTCAAGACGCATTTCTTTGTCTCGATCGGGATACGCCAATAGGGGTGATTCCTTAAATTTGGCTTTCAAGGAATTGAATGCGACTTGGTGTTTCAGTTCCCATTTGAATAGAACATCTTTTTTAGTTAGATCGTTCAATGGGCGTGCGATGTCTGCGAAGCCTTCAATAAATCATCGGTAATAGTTACAAAGTCCGAGGAAGCCTTGTAGTTGTTTGAGGCGTGTGGGAACCGGCCAATCCAATACCCCAGACACCTTCTTTTCCTGCATTTCTACTCCCTCTTTAGATACTACCATACCGAGAAAGTCCACTTTGTCCTTGGAGAAACTACATTTTTCTGGTTTTACGTAAAGATCGTTATGGCGAAGACGGGAAAGCACCTCCTTTACTATTTCTTCATGCTCTTCCTTCGTCTTGCCTTTAGTAAATATCATACAGTCATCGATATAGATTACGAGTACCGTGTACATGTCATTAAATATATCGTTCATCATTTGCTGGAATGTGGGAGGGGAATTAGTCATTCCAAAATACATAACGGTTGGTTCATATGCGCCTATAGGAGTAACGAAGGCTCCTTTGCACTCGTCTCCTTCCTTAATTCACACGTTGTTGTAACCCCATCGAAGATCAAGGGCTGTGAACATATCTGCGCCCTTTAGGCGATCAATCAACGTGGAAATAAGGGGAAGAGGATAGGCGTTCTTTATAGTGCCTTCATTTAAATAACGGTAGTCCATAACGAGTCTCTTTTTTCCATCTTTTTTGGGTATAAAGAATACTGGTGCCATTTGAGGGGACTTTGAGGGTCTAATATAACCCTTTTTGAGTTCTTTTCCAATGAACGTGCATACTTCATCCATTTCCACATCCAATAAGGGAATTACTCTACCCTTTTTGGGAGCGAAGTCTGATTTCAGATCTATCGCGTGATCCCAGGGTTTTCGTTCTGGCATTCTTTCGGATTCGTTCTCGGAAAATACGTCAAGGAAGTCATGATACGTCTCAGGCACTTTCTCCTTGAGTCCTTCTTCTATACTACGGTTATAAATAAGTTTGATAGGTTCGTTAAAAGGTCCATCACCCATAATACGACAGTAGGGTGTGCAACGAGGAAAAGAAATAGTTTTAGTAACCCAATCTATGGTGGGATTGTGCCGAGCCAACCAATCATAACCAACAATGAGGCGGTGGGTTCCTAGTTTAGAAACGTAGGCTTCCAGGACCTTGTAGTGGCCGGCAATCCCAATAATTAAAGTGACAGCATGGGTTACTTGGCCTATTGCTCCGTTAGAGCCGTCAGCATTTTTCACCGAAATAGGGTTAGCAATTCTATAAGTAGGAATACCGTGAGAGAGAACATAGTCCTTGTCGATAAATGTATGAGATGCGCCTGAATCTAGAAGGGACTTAAACGATTGAGATCGCCAACTTCCATCTTCATAATTCAGTACACGTGTCTCAAGTGACATTTCGCCACCGAATGACAACGTGCTTGCACGAATAGAAATAGACATGGGAGAATTGAGGGATTTATAGATAGGAGAATTTCTTACTTGGCGAACAAGAGAATTAAGCACGCTTTGTTTTAATTCCGGTGCCACGCTCACACTTTGTTGAGTCGCTCTTTCGGAATGGGGAATAATATTGCCAAGAAGATCGTCCAAAGTACATACAGGAAAATCTGACTCATCGCAGTCCACAAGCTCGGTAGAAATATTACATGAAGAGAGAGAAACGGAAGGAGAAACATAATTGTCCAGTCCATGAACACCCTCGTTGTTCACAGACTTATTTAATTTAAAGAAGAGGCCGCCTTTTGTCTTGCTTCTACTTCGAATTTGTCTCTGTAGAAGGCTTCGGCTTCTGCCGAATAAAAGGACGGCATTGCCGCTTGCTGAGCGACAACTGGGGGAGCGGATGGGATGGGAGTGGCGGTTGGAGGTGGAGGGAGGGGACGACCATATTGGTGCTGGGCGTGCTGCACGGGCGGTTGGTAAGGTGCAGCAGGCACATATGCACCTGTTTCGTAATCCCAAAGATACTGCTGCCGTACCTGCGGTGGTCGCGGGGCTCTCTTGTTGGGGTTCTGAGAGCAATCTGGCCAAATGTGGCCAACCTTGTTGCAACCGTAACAAGTACGGGTATCGGGCTGGGATGGAGGCACAGCTTGCTGTGCATCTATTTCCATCGGGGCTCCTCTACCCGGCTGCATACCGGTGGGAGTGAATCGGGAATGGTTACCCGGAGGAGGTCGTGGCAGGGGCGGATAATATTGTTGGCCGTAAGGCCGCGGAGGATGGGGAGCGAACTGAGGGCGATATGAAGAAGGAGAGGGGCGAGAGGGGGGACCACGTTCGATTGCGATCTGTTCAAAGTTCCTACCGATTACTCGATAGGCTTTCAGGAGCTCGTTGTAGTCTTCGACTTCTTTTCCCGTCATCTTGGCTTGGTAATAGATGCGGTAGTCGACAGCCTTTTTGAGCAGTTCTAGAGCGAAGTCCACTCCGATGTGCGCTTCTTTAACGAGAACGGTAAACTCCTGAATGAACAGGTCTATGGGTCTAGACCCTTGCTGTAAGGCTTGTAGCTTTTTGAGACTCTCGTGTGCGAGAATCTCGATCTGAAAATAGTCTTTGATCTCGATCTGGAGATCTGCCCATTTGGGCCATGCCACAATGCCTTTGGGCGACGTGATCATAGATCCTGCCGCTATTGGAATTTCTTCTTCTTCTTCCTCCAAGTAATGCTCTAGGGTGATCTGGGCAAAGCCCTCAGCTTTCTTCTCGAATCGAGACAGGACTGCAACCGTGCAAACGCGATTGTCCTTCCAATCCTGTGCATCGACCCAGAGTCGAAGCTTAATCCACCAAGGGCGGAACTTGGAGCGGTCGCCATCCCAATTGCCGGGGTCAACGATCTTTTTGGAGATGTTCGAGCGCTCCTTGCTCAAGGCGAGCGCATTGAGACGGTTGACGAGATCATCAATGTCGACGGATGTCATTTTTTAGTGGGAAGTGGGGGGACGACGGTGTTGGAGGAAAAAGGAGTCGGAAAAGTAGTTGTTACGATGCCTGTTACGTTGAAGCTGGACGTAACGGAAAAGTGCGAGTTGAGCGTCAGAGTATCTTTCGGTATAGGGGATATGCTTCTTTGGTGGGGAAGGAGGAGGAGGAGGAGCTACTGGAGCAGGAGGGTTTTCAACCGGTCGGGATTGTTGCACTATTCGGTTTGTGCGAACGCGAGCCAGCTTAATCCTTACTGCGAGGTATCTTTCAACCAAGCTCGAGGGATGCGGCAAGTAGAAGAACTAAAAAAATAAACTTTCGACTGGAGATAGTATCTTCTTCTCCATAGACTCTCGTAACAAGTTCTCTGGGGTCCGCAAAGCCCAGGAACAAACTGGCACATATACTAGGTAATGAAAAACTAGAAACTGACGCTCTACCTCCCCAATCACTTGAGGGACTAATGAGACGATATAAGCTCGGCTACGGGCTGCACGACGACAGTGGTTCCCATATCACTCTTTGCAAACAAGGCACGACCCTTGCGCAGGTATCACCTCAAGGGAGGGACTGAGAAAGACTATTTAACACGACAAAAGCTCGGGGTACTGCCCCACGTTCTAAAGCGGCGAACGTAAAGAAAAGGAAATCTGGAAAACACCAGTGGGTTCTCTTTAGCCCTAGAGTCCAGGCAGTATATAGAAGTCTAATCCAAGTGTTGCGAGCGTACTCGAGCAAACACTGGCCAAACTCTGCTGGGGCTACACCAAACCAAACGAATAAAGAGAAGAGGAGATGTGGAGTAGAGACAAGGCGGTCTTCCTTAATACACTCGCAAGGACGTAGGTTGCAAGGTACAAATGGATTAGACTGGGGAGTCCAGTCGAGTACAGCTAGTTTATATAAGTTACAGGTATGCGCATGGACCATAGGGTCCTTGGGAACGACTACTGAATATAGATAGATGAAAGAAGTGTTCGTGAGAGAAGAATAATGATGATGTGAAGAAAGAAGCGGAAATTAATAAGGCGTGTGTGCAGCGTGTTTG
>JBBPQN010000341.1:0-17701 GCA_038092575.1 Boletus subluridellus | reverse complement strand
CCACCCCCATAACCATTACCCCTCCTGCAGACCCAAGGTCCCCTCATCCCCTCAGACAGTGTCACCATAGAGTCCTTATCTCTACTGGACTGCCTTCCCAGACGGCCAATAACCTTCCTGCCGCTCTGGGAGATGTATCAGCAGCTGTCAAGGTTGGTCCCAGCAACCTTCTCAATGGACCTGGGTGTTACGGTTTTGTGACCAATGTCACCCGTGACCTTTCCACGACCACATGCCCTGGTGGCATCACGACCTTTCTCTTTATCTTGGACATTCCCCATTGTATTACCAGATCGTATTCGACGATCACAACTCGCGGATATGACATTTCCCCTCTAATGGACAATCCCCGGCCTTACGCCTCGGATGGGCTCTTGCCTCTGACTGGACATTCACCCATTGGACGATGAGTTCCCTTTCATCACAAGGACTCCAAGGGTTCTCACCTATCGACTGGACATTCCCCCGGACGTAGCGTTTCTGTGCTACACAAGGACTGGATCTTCCCTGGAGTTTCCCTGGATCTTCCCTGATCCGACTCCTCACGGTTGGGCTGTGGCTCATCACCTCATTGATCCTAGATCTTCCGACACACTGCCTCGTGATCCTATCTCACCCGAGCATTGCCACGTCGATCCTAGATCACCCGATCTTTGATCCTATTATACCCGTTCCGGTTTCTCCCTCGCATCATGTGACACGCGACGCGACGCGTCTCGGACACGGTTTCACCTGCCCTAGATCTCTCTTACCATATCTGGTTAGACCGGCCCTAAACCACTGTACTAGTATATAATTACGAGCAGAGCTTGTACTTATCTCTAACCAGAATCTACTCATTCATACCCTGGGTTCTCTGCTCTCCTTGAGCTCTTGGTAGACTATTCGGTTCCTTTGACCTGGTCGGTCATCGTATAACTCGCTTCCTCGCTCTCTCTCTCATCATCATCGTCGCCGACATCGACCTCGACTCGGTCGTCGTCTTCAAGGACTCTTGAAGAGTAGCGTCTCAGGTTGGAGTTACTTGTTACGGGTAAAACCGTAACACTGGGGGAAGCTCAACCCCCACTCAACTCAATCCCGGTCGAACAGTTACAACCAACCAGCATTGTCACCCACCCCAGCTGGGTCCCATTCCTAGCACTTCCTCCTCCACCATGCATAACCCACCCATGGTCCCTACCTGCTGCTACCACTGTAGCTCCTTCAGACATTATCGCCCCTACTGTCCCTGCTACAGATGCTCTTTCTGCCATGTCCTTGCCCTAGGACACAAGCAGGCTGACTGTCCTCGCCGACGTTGCAACTACTGCAATGAGCTTGGACACCTTGCAGAGCAATGCCCCCTCTACGACCTCTCAGCCATCAATTGGGACCTCACCAATTATGAGGAGAATGAAGGAGACCACAACTGAAGAACTGTCTGAGTTGGAACTTCAGATGTATGTGGAGGGTAATGTTATGGTTGGTGATACCCCCCCCATCTTTTTCTCCTACCATTCCTTTGGACTACCCCAGGTCATCCCTCTGGGACAATATCATCACCTCCCTACAGGAGTATGCAGTGTCTGACACTGCATTCGAGGACAGCCTCCTTGACCCGTTTCCTTCCAACACCACCTTCTTTTGATCCTATTTCTCCCATTCCAGTTTGCCCCAATTCTGCATTGATCCTATTTATGTTCCGTTTCCTCCCGAGGACACTGCCCCCTTCCATCATGTGCTTCTTATACATGACACGTTTCTTACCTCATACTCATGATAGTGCCTCTCCTTACATTACATTCAGACTCCGACTTACCTGCCCTAAACTGACTCCAGGCAGTATATATATTCATGCTCTGCCTGTATTGCTTCTTTAACTTGAACCTACACAATCTACTGTGTATTTTGGAGTTCATTGCTGGCTCACTTCTCTTGCCAGCTCTCTCGCTTCATCTATCACTTCATCATTGTCTCTCTCATGAGAGCAATCTTTGGTTGACCAACTTAGGATGTTGGTCATCGTCTGTCTCAAGCCAGAGCAGACTTAGGAGAACTCCAACTACGTGTTGGTGTTTCATTGTTACATCAGTCATAACACTGGTTTGCCTTGAACCATCCAAGCAGCTGAGTATCCTTGACATTATTGATGTTATGACCGACATAACAATGGAACACCAACACGTAGTTGGAGTTTGTCCTAGTCTGTTCTGACTTGATATAGACGATGACCAACGCCCTATGTTGGTCGACCAAAGATCGCTCTTACCAAAGAGACAATGATGAAGCAAAAGATGAAGCACAAGAGCTGGCGAGAGAAGCAAGCCAGCGGTGAACTCCAAAATACACGGTAGATTGTGTAGGTTCAAGTTAAAGAAGCAATACAGGCAGAGCACAAATATATACTGCCTGGAGTTGGTTTAGGGCAGGTGAGTCGGAGTCTGAATGTAATGTACACTAAGGGGAGGCACTATCGTGAGTATGATGTAAGAAACGCATTGTGTATAAGAAGCACATGATGGAAGGGGGCAGTGTCCTCGGGAGGAAATGGAACATAAATAGGATCAATGTGGAATCGGGGCAAACCGGGTTGGGAGAAATAGGATCAAAAGGGGGCGGTGTCAGGAGGGAACGGATCAAGGAGGCTGTCCTCAAATGCAGTGTTGGGCACTGCATACTCCTGTAGGGAGGCAATGATATTGTCCCAGAGGGATGACCCAGGGTAGTCCAAAGGAATGGTAGGGGAAAAAGATGGGGGGGTGTCACCAACTGTAACATTACCCTCCACGTATGTCTGAAGTTCCATCTCAGACAGTTCTTCAGTCATGGTCCCCTTCATTCTCCTCATAGTTGGTGAGGTCCCAATTGATGGCTGAGAGGTCATGGAGGGGGCATTGCTCTGTGAGATGTCCAAGCTCATCGCAGTAGTTGCAATGTTGGTGAGGACAGTCAGCCTGCTTATGTCCTGGGGCAAGGATGTGACAGAAAGGGCATCTGTAGCGGGGACAGTAGGGGTGATAATGTCCGAAGGAGCTACAGTGGTAGCAGCAAGTAGGGACCATGCTGGGGTGGGTGATGATGCTGGTTGGTTGTAGCTGCTCAACCGGGATCAAGTTAAGTGGGGGTCATGCTTCCCCCAGGTCTGTTGAGAAGGTTGCTGGAACCAACCTTGACAGCTGCTGATACATCTCCCAGAGCGGCAGGAAGGTTATTGGCCGTCTGGAAAGGCAGTCCAGTAGAGATAAGGACTCTATGGTGACACTGTCTGAGGGGATGAGGGGACCTTGGGTCTGCAGGAGGGGTAATGGTTATGGGGGTGGTGGGGCAAGTGGGGACAATGGTGGACTTGGAGGAGGGGTTGTCATTACTGGGGTTGACAAGGGTTCTGACATCAACTCGGCTTCTAAGCTCAAGATGAGGTTGTTGAGTGCCCTGGCTTCCTCTGACATTGCTGGGAGAGGAGGACAAGGAGGAGTGAGCTGCTCCATCAAAGACATCAGTGTTGGGAGGAAGGGGGTCATTGTTAAAGTATGCTTGTCTCTCTTCCTCCGGAAGGGAAAAGATGACAGGGTGAAGGAATGACGAGACAGTGGCAAGGGGGAGTATGGAGATACAGTAGTGGAGGCGCTCAACATGGAATGCATTGAGCATGGTGTTCCTGATCTTGAGTACAGCTTGTTCAATGGAGGCCAGTGGTGAGACATTGGAAGTCTGCCCAGCATAGGAGTGTTTGGCACCGACATGGGAACTTGTCATGTCCCAGGCGGCCCAGGGGAGAAGGGATCGAATGGTGGTATAGTGCCTATAGAGGTGGAGGAGGTGGATGAGGGTGTTGTTGCATGAGAACAGCGGTAATCTCTCAAGAGTGACCAATGCTTCTCAATTCTCAAGGAAGGCAACATAGACGAGGCGACAAGCGGAGGCAGGGAGATGATGGATGTGAGTGGAAAGGGAAACAGAGGGGAGGAAGGGAAATGACATGGGGGTTCTTAGGAGAGAGGGATTCAGAGTCCACTCTTCTTTTTATACTCTTTTAGGATGGTCTTGGTGTTTCCTAAATTGTGAGCAGGTTCCCACATTCATTCGGCAGCTGAATAGCCTTTCCAGTGCACAAGGTACAGCCTTTTGTCCGAGTTTTCCCAATGGTTAATAATAGCTTTGACTTTGTATTCCTCCTCGCCTCCGAGGAGGTCAGGTGGTGGTCGGGTGAAGTTGGGACTGTGTTCTGGGGTTTCCTGGTAGGGCAATAGGAGGAAGGCATGGAAGATGTTATGGATTTTCCATTGCAAGGGGAGTTCCAGTTGATAGGCTACTGGAATGACGACTTTGGATACCCGGAAGGGTCCAGTTCATCAGGGGGAGAGTTTCTTTGAGAGGGTCTGAAGGCGAAGGTTCTTTGTCTTGAGCCATACTTGATTTCCTACTTTCCATGGTTTGAAGGAGGACTTCCGTCACTCCTTCATGTGTTGTTGGGCCAGTTTGTGAGCAGCTTCTGCTTCTTTTTGAGCCTGGGAAATAGAGTTGAGTCTGGATTCGAGGGTGGGTAGGAAGGTTTTTCCCAGGGGAGGTTAAGCTCATGGTTCATATCCCATCAACAAAGGGAAGGGGGTTTTGCCAGTTATGGAGTGTACAGCTGAATTGTGAGCATATTTGGCCATGGGGAGCATTTCAAGCCATGCTTGTGGAGAGTTAGTGCAAAAGATGCAGAGGAACGTTTCCAGTTCCTGGTTGTATCATTCAGTTTCCCTGTCAGTCTGGGGATGGTACATGGTGGACAGGGATATGTCGTAGGCCAGGAGATGAGTGAGTTCCCGGGTGAAGGCAGATGTGAACTGGGGGCCATGATTGGAGATCAATTTGTCATGGAGTCCAAAGCAACAGAACACTTTGGAGAAAAACAGCCGGGCAATTCCAGCGGTGTCGATAGTTTTGGTGCAAGGAGTAACAATTACCCCCTTACTAAGCCCATGGTTGACCACGACCATGATTGAGTTGAACCCGTCAACAGGGGGAAGATCAGTGATCAAGTCCACTGATATGTGGGAAAATGGGTGGGAGGTGGCTATGGGGAGCGGAACCAGGGGGGAATGGTGGGGTGAGTGAGCACCATGCTCGACTGGCAGACTGCACAACCCGTGACAAACCTCCAGACATAGGAGGAAAGTCCTGGCCACCAGTAGTCCTGGGAGAGGAGGGCAGTTGTGCAGAGATGACCCCCATGGCCACCTGAAGGGGAGGAGTGGGCAGCGACAACCAGGTCATGCCGGGTGGGTTCCAGGACATATAAGTGTTCCTTGTAATAGAGACGTCCATCAGAGAAGGTCCAGTCTGATAGATGGGAACATTTGAACAGCGGTTCTTCTGTTTCCATCTTGTGGAGTGCATCCAGGACCAAGGGGTCCGTGGTGGACAAGTCCCAGATCTTGTCTGCCAGGGCTACATCAATGGCCCGGACAAAGGCATTCGAGGGAAGCATTTGGACATCCTCATTGTCATCAGAGGTATCCACATCGTGTTGTCGGGAAAGTGTGTCCATGGGGGCCATTTTACTCCCTGGTATGGTGACGTATTCCAGGTCAAACTCTTGGAGGAACAAGAGCCACCTGGCCTGGCACCCGGACAATTTCTGGGGTTCCATGAAGTAAGTGAGGTTCTTGTGGTCAGTGAGAACCTTTACAGAGTGTGGGGATCCTAGGAGATACTGTCTCCAATCCTCCAGTCCGCAGATGATGGCAAGGAGTTCCCGGTCAAAGATATCATAATGTCTCTGAGTGGAAGAGAAGGTCTGGGAGAGGTAGCCACATGGGCATAGTTCCCCATTGGTGTCTGTTTGCATGAGAACTGCTCCAGAAGCAGTCAACAAGGCGTCAGTCATCAGAGTGAATGGTTTTGAAGTGTCCAGGAAAGCCAACACTGGTCTCACAGTGAAGGCTTTCTGTAGGCAGAGGAAGGACTTCTCCTGGGACGAAGTCCAGTTCCAGGGGGGCGCCTTTCTTGGTTAAATCGAGGAGGGGGCGTGCAATATCCAAGAAAGAAGGGATGAATTTCCTGTAGAAATTGCAGAATCCTAGGAAGGAACATATTTCTCGGGTGTTGCTGGGTCTAGGCCATTCCTCAATTGCCCATAGCTTAGTGGGGTCCATCTTGACCCCTTCTTTGTTGATGATGAGTCCTAAGTAGTCCACTTCTGATGCTGTGAAGGTACATTTCTCCAGTTTCAGGAACATTTCGTGTTCCCTGAACCCCTGGAGTACCCTCCTAGTCCATTCCTCATGGAGGGTTGGGTTGGAGGAATGGATGAGGAGGTCGCCCATATAAATGATTAACCACCCTTCAGCAATGTAGTTCCCGAACAGGTCGTCCATAAAGGCCTGGAAGGTGGCTGGGGAGTTGCACATGCCAAAGAACATAACTGTTGGTTTGTAGAGACCAAAGGGAGTGACAAAGGCTGCCTTCCATCTGTCCTCAGGCTTGATGAGGATATTATTGTATCCTCATTGTACGTTGAACTTCGTGAAGATGGAAGATCCTTGTACTTGATCCACTAGATTGGTTATGAGTGGAAGGGGGTACACATTTTTGATAGTATGCATATTCAGATATCTATAGTCCTGGCAAGGTCGTAGCTTTCTGTCTTTCTTTTGGACAAAGAAAAACAGAGAAGCTTGGGGAGATTTTGATGGTGTAATCTTCCCTGATGCTAAGTGTTCATCAATGAACTCTTTGCATGCGAGGTGCTCTGGGGGGGACAATGGATAGGTCTTCGCTCATTGGGATATGAAGGTGTCTTGTAAGTCTATGGCATGGTCGTATGGTCTTGATAGCGGAAGTTTGGTGGAGTCCTTCTTTTCAAAGACATCATTAAAGTCTTTGTAAGGAGTGGGGAGTTCCACCTTGGCAACTCCTTCCTTCTATGCAAGGGTGGTGGATAATGTTGTTTTCCTCACAAGGACATCCAGGACTTTGGAATCATGTTGTGTATACAATACGTGGGCTCTATATGTGGGTTTCTTCTGATGGAAAGACATTCTCAAGTCTTTCTCAGTCCTAGTGTCTTCATCCACATCTAGGTACTTCAATAAGTACCATTGGGAGAGGGCTTGAGGGTGGTTGAAGTGCTGTTCTTTGTATCTCGAGGGGTCTATGGTCACTTGTCCAGTTGACCAATCGATGGTCGGGTTTACTGCCCATAGCCAGGGCAGTCCAAGTATTAAGTCGTCCTTTCCACAGTTGAGGATGAAAAAGTTCCTCTCTTTCAGTACTCCATCCATGTTGAGTATGGCAGCGAGCTTGTGAGTGATGTCTCCAGCTTGGTTTAACGATCCATCTACATTCCAAGCTTTGATTGGGTGGGGAAGGGGAATCAAGGGGATCTTGTGTTTCTTGACCACTTGTTGAGAGAGGAAGCATCCAGTTGCTTCACTGTTGATTAACACATTTAGGCCAACAATTTTTGTTGCATGTTTATTCTGGATCAAGATAGGAATGCGAATAGAATTACTCTTTAATCCAGAAATAAATACAGGTACAATCATGACAGAAGGAGATGACATTGGTCCATCCCTTCCTCCTAAAAATGCGAAGCAGGCATTGCTTGAACTGGAGTTTCCCCTAATTCAAGAGTGTTAATATCTTCTTCTCCCCATACCTCTTCAGTGTCTGGGAGAAGTTCCCCTTTCTCATCTCTGTTTCCTTCAAAGGTGGCTTTGAGGGCTCGAAGGATTCTGTCCTTGTCCGAGTGAGTCTCTAGACTCTTGATGTAAGACTCCAGCAGGTCTTTCCTTGGTGGGGCGCTCATGACTGCATGTGTCTGGACTCCTTTCTTAGGAGTCCAGGGATGTTTTCGAGTGGAACATCCTTTCCTCTTGCATATGAAGCATAATCCTTCCCTGTAGCAGCAAGCTCTCTCCTCTGGTGAGAGCATGAGGTGATCTATGTCCCTGGTGTTGGGGTCGGGGTGATGTTGATGTCCCATCTTCCTAGGTGGGATTCAAGGGATTCAATCCATATCCCTGATCCATGCCAGGCCACTCTCTATTTCCACCGCTTTGTTGTAAACATCCTCTATCTTTTCAGCAGTTTTGAGGATGTTAGTGAGCGATAGCTGTTTGGTGACTTCTCTGTCGAGTCCTTGAAGGAACCATTCTTGTAAGGCTGCCTTCTCTTTGATCCCTGCTTGGGTAGCAAGGACCACGAACTCGGCGAGGTACTTGTTGAAACCCTCCTTGTGGCCTTGTCTTAAGGAGGCAAGCTCTACTCATGCATGCGATGTGGTGTCGTAAGGGGAGAATGTGGTGGTGAAGGCCTCCTTTATGTTGGCGTAATCTTTGTCTCCGTGTGGGATGGTCTGATCCACGAGTTTGATCAGCCAGGCTTCTGCAAATGCTTTGCCCCTTCCATTGGGCATGCAGTTTAACAATATGAGGGCCTTTGCCCTGTCTGTTAGGTCTGGGTGGAGGGAGAAGTATCCGTCCATTCCTAGGAGCCACCTGTTGGCATCCTTTCCTTCTCCAGTGAAGTCCTCAGGGAGGGCTGCTTTGACGTCCTTCATCATGTCTTCATCTTCATCTTCTTTGTCTCCTATAGGGTAGTCCAGGTCCAGTTCAGGGATAGGGGGAGGTCTAGGATGAGCTGCAAGATAAGCCTCTGTGTCTGCTCTGGTGAGGATGGTTCTCTCGTAGGTTCCTCCCCCCGAGCCCACAGTTTCCTCTTTGGGAATAGAGTACTGAGTGAGACTGGTGGGAGGGTGTGAACCAACTGAGGATGAGCGGGAGAGAGCAGGGGAGCTTCTTCTAGGTGGGAGAGGGTGACTCGTGGTGGGGTTACTTTGTGAGGACCCAGACACTTGTCGAGATTCTGATGTAGGAAGGGGAGAGAAGGTGGAAGACTGGGCAGGGGGGTGGGGTGAAGATATACAATGTTCCTCATTGTCCTTGTGCTGGTCTCCTGAAAGGAGTTGCATAAGATTGATACACCTCGTGTTGATCTAATGTGGCTGTGCCTAGCAGCATCCGATGGGGAGGATTGGGCTTGGTAGCACCGGCAAGTAGAAACTTGAACCTTTTGTTACGACCAACGTAACAATGAAACACCAACACGTAGTTGGAGTCCTTCTAAGTCTGCTCTGGCTTGAGACAGATGACGACCAACACCCTAAGTTGGTCAACCAAAGATCGCTCTCACTAGAGAGACGATGATAAAGTGATAGATGAAGTGAGAGAGCTGGCAAGAGAAGCGAGCCAGCAATGAACTCCAAAATACACAGTAGATTGTGTAGGTTCAAGTTAAAGAAGCAATACAGGCAGAGCGTGAATATATATACTGCCTGGAGTCAGTTTAGGGCAGGTGAGTAGGAGTCTGAATGTAACGTAAGGGGAGGCACTATTGTGAGTATGAGGTAAGAAACACGTTGCATATAAGAAGCACATGACAGAAGGGGGCAGTATCCTCGGGAGGAAACGGAACATAAATAGGATCAATGCAGAATCAGGGCAAACTAGAATGGGAGAAATAGGATCAAAAGAAGGCAATATCAGAAGGAAACGTGTTGAGGAGGCTGTCCTCGAATGTAGTGTCAGACACTGCATACTCCTGTAGGAAGGCAATCATATTGTCCCAGAGGGACAACCTGGGGTAGTCCAAAGGAATGGTAGGGGAAAAAGATGGGGGGGTATCACCAACCATAACAACCAGGATCCTGATCTGATTGCTGCTGGTGCACATGACTATCTCTACCAGGAGTTTTCCAAGAGGTTTGTGTGGAACAGGCAACATGCTGTATGGGCAGTTTGTTAGAGATACAAGGCCATTGGACGCATGTATTCTATTCCTGCCACTGCTGGAGAGGCTTTCTACTTGCATCTTTTGCTCACTGTGGTCAAAGGTGAGACTGCTCATAACATGTAGATAACTCAGCACTGATCTCTTCTCCATATAGGTGCTACTTCCTCTGAAGATCTTTGTACTGTTAATGGCCATCTTCAAGATTCTTTCAAAAAGGCCTGTCATGCACATGGTCTCTTGCAGGATGATAGAGAATGGTTGTTGTGTCTTCAGGAGGCTGCTCATTTCACCATGGGCTATCAATTGCACCATTTGTTTGTCATCATCCTAGTGCATTGCTCTCCTGTGGACCCTGATCGCTTATGGGAGGCATCCAAGAACAACCTCTGTGATGATCTAAACCACTATCTCATCAATACCCTTCATATCCCTAAGCCCACCCAGGACCAAGTCCATGATTATGGCTTGCATCTCATAGCCCAAAATCTCAGGAGACATGGCAAGATCTTGGAAAGAGACTATCCATCCATGCCTACACCCCAGGGCAACTGGCACCAGCAGGAGGGAAATCAACTCATTAATGAGCAAAGAGCATATGACAGATAGGAGCAGCAAGCATTTGTGGACAGAGGCCTTCCTACCTTGAATCTTCAACAGAGAGCTCTCTATGATGTAGTGATGAACAATGTCATCAACTCCAATGGATCCATGTTCTTCCTTCACAGTGGTGGTGGATGTGACAAGACTTACCTGGCCAAGCTTATTGCTGCTGCTGTTCATGCAAGAGGAGAAATTGCCCTTTGTGTTGCATTCACTGGTCTGGCCTCCCTTCTTTTGCCTGGTGGTTGTATAGCCCATTCATGCTTCAAGATTCCCATTCCCTGCCATGAACAGAGTATCTGCAATATCAAGAAGGATGACTTCAACCATCAGCTTCTTCAGCAGACATCTCTAATCATTTGGGATGAAGCAGGATCTCAGCATCATCATGTGATGGAGTCTGTGGATCACACTCTATGTGATCTCCTTAATAGAAACCAACCATTTGGAGGTATCACTGTTCTATTTGGTGGAGACTTCAGGCAAATTCTTTCTGTGATCCAGCATGGCTCAAGAGAACAGATTGTCTCTGCCACTCTCATCCACTCCAACCTTTGGGCAAATATGTCTGTGCATTATCTTCTTCAAAACATGCATCTTGGCCAAGATCCTGAATCTGACAACTGGGTACAGCAACTTCTTCACATTGGTGTCACTGATGGAGATCTGAACCTTCCTGACCACATGCACTGTGGTAATGACATGCCATCCCTCATCAATGCCATGTACCTCAGCTCCTTGCCAGAGACCAGAATCAACCCCTTCCTGACCAGTACTTTTTGGATCGCACTATTCTTGCTCAAGGAATCTCCAGGTCCATGAGATCAACTCCACCATCCTTAGCTCTGTAGCACCTCAGGAGAAGATGACCTACCTCAGTGCAGACTCTGTCACTGATAGAGAGTATGACTACTACATCTGGCCAGAAGTCTTGCATACCTTCAATCACTCTGGATTTCCCTTTCATCAACTGGAGTTGAAGAATGCTGCCCCACTCATGCTGTTGAGGAATCTGGATCCCATCCATGGTCTCTACAATGGTACTCAGTTGAGGCTAATCAGGTCCACTCAGCTGTTGTGAGCATACTCGAGTGAACACTGGCAGGACTCTGCTGAGGCTACACCAAACCAAACGATAAGAGAAAAGAGAAGATAAAGAGTAGAGATGAGGTGGTCTTCCTTAATACACTCACAAGGACGTGAGTCACAAGGTACAAATGGATTAGACAGGGGAGTCCAGTCGACTACAGCTAGTTTATATAAGTTACAGGAGTGTGCACAGACCATAGGGTCCATGAGAAAGACTACTTGATATAGATAGATAAAAGAAGACATCGTGAGAGAAAGATAATGATGATGAGAAAGAAGAAGCAGAAATTAATAAGTGTGTGTGCAACATGTTTGTCTAGACCATAGGTCATGTGTAGTTTCCCATGGTCACATGCACATCACATGACTTCGAAGTTTGAAAGTTTTGTAAAGTATGTGCGTGAATGTGCTAAGTTAAAAAGTTTGAAAATATAGTATATCATAACATTACTCCCTCTTTAAGACTCAAATTCCAGGTGAGTCCCATGATAATTGGTTTTGGTAAAGTTTTCATATTGAGAAAAAAGAGAAGAAAAGTCTCCAAGGGTAAGGCCACGAAGTTTCCGGGGAGCCAAGGGATTCTTTTTATGGAAATCAGCAACTGCCTGAGGGGCAGTGTTAATTATGTCACCTGATTCCCATGTTCTGTCAGATTTGTCGTAACCTTTCCAATGTACGAGATATTGAAGCTGGTGGCCTTTGAGACGAGATGCTGCAATGTAATCAATTTCTCTTCGTCAACTTCGATTGCATCCAGGCGTGAGACTGGTTGACCCGGAAGGGTTGCCCGATATGGTTTAACGTGTGAGATGTTGACAGTTGGGTGAATTTGAATAGAGTTTGGCAATTTAAGTTTAATGGCATTAGGAAGGACCTTGAGGATTTCATATGGACCAATCCATTTCTGCATCAACTTCTTTGCCGTGTAAGGAAGCTTCAAATGTTCAGCTGAGAGCCAAACTTATTGTCCTTTCTCATAATTAGGAGCATCAGATCTTTTATTTTCTGACTGCTTCTTCATTCTTTCTCAAGCTTCCTCCAATGCATCTTCTACTTCTTTATGGGATTTTCCCATCTCCATGCCGAACTCCTTTCCCATGCCTTTAGCTTTTCCTTCAAATCCCATGCGAGGGGCATAGTTTCATGTAATGTTAAAAGGAATAGTGCCAGTGGCCATAGTGAGAGAGTTGTTGTGATGAAACTGAGCAACTTTGAGCCAATCGGCCCATTTGGTCTGTCGCTTAGCTACATAAGAGCGGAGATATTGTTCAAGTTCTCTATTGATATGCTCTGTTTGTCCATCGGTTTGTGGGTGATAGGTGGTGGAGATTTTTTGGAAGATAGAGAGAAGTTTACATAATTCAGAAGTAAAGTCCGAAACAAACTGGGGACCTCGATCAGAAACGATTGTAGAAGGAAGTCTGTGGATACACCAAATATTGTCTCTGAAAATGATAGCTAAGTCCTTTGAAGAAACCATATCATATGTGGGGATAAAAATGACTTCTTTAGAGAATCGATCAATGACAACGCAAATGGCAGTGTAACCGTGGGAAGCAGGTAAACCCGTAATGAAATCAACAGATAAATCTTCCCATGGTCGTTTAGAAGCGGGTAAAGGAAGAAGTTTTCCTGCTGGTGCCTTTGACTTTCCCTTTGTTTGGATGCACACTTGGCAGCTATCTACGTAATTTTTAATGTCTTTTGTGACACCAGGCCATGAGAAATGGCGAGTGAGAAGATGAGAAGTACAAGCTTGTCCGGAATGTCCACCAATAGGAGAGTCATGACAAATCGTGAGAAGTTCTGTATATAATGGTTCGGGAACAAAGACTTTGTTTTTGTTGTTTTTGAAAATATAGTTATCATAATCATAAGTATATTCATTAAAGAATTCCTCTCATATTTTTTTCTGATTCTTTTATGATTTTTTCGTAAAAGGAAGATGAAAGTTCAATATTATTGATAAAAAGAGAAGGAGGAAGTACAGTAATGTTCTGGTTGTGATCTATGACAGCATTACCATGGTCTGGTTGGCAAGATAAAGCATCTGCTCGGCCATTTGATGTATCAGGTTTATAAATAAAAACATAATTGAACTCCTGAAGAAGTGCATGCCATCAAGCTTGACGACTGGATAAGGTTTGGGGTTTCTTCCAATATTCAAGATTCTTGTGATCCATCCAGATCTCGAAACCCTCCCTACCAATTAGGTAGTGTCACCATTCCTCTAATGCTCGGATGACTGCCAAGAGTTCTTTATTGTAAATAGGGTAGTTGCGCTCAGCGCTGTCGAAGGAGTGGGAAATGAAGGCACAGGGTCTCCAGAGACTGTAATCACACTTAACCGAAAGCACTGCCCCTGTGGCAATATCTGAGGCATCCGTTTCAAGATGCATTTCTTTGTCTCGATCAGGATAGGCCAACAGGGGTGATTCCTTAAATTTAGCTTTCAAGGAATCAAATGCAATTTGGTGCTTCGATTCCCATTTGAAAAGAACATCTTTCTTGGTAAGATTATTCAATGGGCGTGCGATGTTTGCAAAGCCTGGGATAAATTGTCGATAATAATTACAGAGTCTGAGGAAGCCTTGCAGTTGTTTGAGGCATGTGGGAACCAGCCAGTCCAATACCCCTGACACCTTCTTTTCCTGCATTTCTACTTCCTCTTTAGATACTACCATACCCAAAAAGTCCAGTTTGTCCTTTGAGAAGCTACATTTTTCTGGTTTTACATAAAGATCATTTTGGTGAAGACAGGAAAGCACCTCCTTTACTATTTCTTTGTGCTCTTACTTGGTCTTGCCTTTTGTAAATATCATACAGTTGTTAATATAAATAATGAGTATGGCATACATGTCATTAAATACGTCGTTCATCATTTGCTGGAAGGTAGGGGGTGAGTTAGTCATCCTAAAATACATAACAGTAGGTTCATATGCGCCTATGGGAGTAACGAAGGCTCCCTTCCACTCGTCACCTTCCTTGATTTGCACATTGTTGTAACCCCATCAAAGATCAAGGGCTGTGAACATATCTGCGCCCTTAAGGCAATTGATCAACGTGGAAATAAGGGGTAGAGGATAGGCATTCTTAATAGTGCCTTCATTTAAATAGCGATAGTCCATTACTAGTCTCTTTTTTCCATCTTTTTTAGGTATAAAGAACACTGGTGCCATTTGAGGGGACTTCGACAAGCAGATATAACCCTTCTTGAGTTCTTTTCCGATGAACGTGCGTACTTTGTCCATTTTTGCATCCGATAAGGGAATTACTCTACCCTTTTTGGATGCAAAGTCTGGTTTCAGATCTATCATGTGATCCCAGGGTTTTCATTCTGGCATTCTTTCGGATTCGTTCTCAGAAAATACGTCAAGGAAGTCATGATAGGTTTCGGGCACTTTCTCCTTGAGTCCTTCTTCTATACTATGGTTATAGATAAGTTTAATAGGTTTGTTGAAAGGTCCATCACCCATAATACGACAATAGGGTGTGCATCGAGGAAAAGAAATAGTTTTAGAAACCCAATCTATAGTGGAATTATGCTGAGCTAGCCAGTCATAGCCAACAATGAGGTGGTGGGTTCCTAGTTTTGACACATAGGCTTCCAGGACCTCGTAATGGCCGGCAATCCCAATAATTAATGTGACAGCATGGGTTACTTGGCCTATTGCTCTGTTAGAGCCATCAGCATTTTTCACCGAAATAGGGTTATCAATTTTATAAGTAGGAATTCCGTGAGAGAGAACATAGTCCTTGTCAATAAAAGTATGAGATGCGCCTGAATCTAGAAGGGACTTAAACAATCAAGATCGCCAACTTCCATCTTCATAGTTCAGTACACGTGTTTCCAGTGACATTTCACCACCGAATGACAACGTGCTTGCGTGAATAAAAAGAGAATCGGGAGAGTTGAGGGATTTATAATTAGGAGAGTTTCTTACTTGGTGAATAAGAGAATTAAGCATGCTTTGTTTTAATTCCAGCGCCACACTCACGCTTTGTTGAGTCACTCTTTCGGAATGGGGAATAATATTGCCAAGAAGATCGTCCAAAGTACATACAGGGAAATCTGACTCATTGCAGTCCACGAGATCAGTAGATATATTACAGGAGGAGAGAGAGACGGAAGAAGAAACATAATTGTTCAGTCCATGAACACTCTCATCGTTCACAGACTTTTTTAATTTAAAGAAGAAGCCACTTTCTGCCTTGCTTCTACTTCGAACTTGTCTTGGTAGTAAGCTTCGGCTTCTGCTGAATAGAAAGATGGCATTGCCACTTGTTGAGCAACAACCGGGGAAGTGGATGGGATGGGAGCAACGGTTGGAGGGGGTGGGAGGGGATGACCATAAGTGTGCTGGGTGTGCTGCACAGGCGGCTGGTAAGGTGCAGCAGGCACAAAAGCACCTGTTTCATAATCCCAAATATACTGTTGCCATACTTGCGGCAGATGCGGGGGGTGCTTGTTGGGATTCAAGTCGCATTAGGCCAAATATGGCCAACCTTGTTGCGTCCGTAACAGGTACGGGTATCAGGCTGAGATGGAAGAGCCTGCTGGGCATCTATCTCCATCGGGGCTCCTCTACCCGGCTGCATACTGGTGGGAGTGAAATGGGAATGGTTACCCAGAGGAGGTTGTGGTGGGGGCGGATAATATTGTTGGCCATAAGGCTGTGGGGGATGAGGAGCGAACTGGGGGCAATATGAAGAAGGGGCGGGATGAGAGGGCAGACCACATTCAATTGCGATCTGTTCAAAGTTCCTACTGATTGCTCGGTAGTTTCCACAGAGCTCAAGATAGTCGTCTGACTCTTTGCCTGTCATCTTTGCTTGGTAATAGATGTGGTAGTCAACAGCTTTCTTAAGCAACTCAAGAGCGAAGTCCACTCCGATGGCTGCTTCCTTTACCAGGATGACAAATTCCTGGATGAACAAATCTATGGGCCTAGACCCTTGCCTTAAGGCTTGCAGCTTCTTGAGGCTTTCGTGAGCCAGTACCTCAATTTGAAAGTACTTCTTGATTTCGATCTGGAGATCGGGCCACTTGGGCCAAGCTACAATGCCCTTCAGCATGGTTACTGTAGATCCTACCGCTATTGGGATCTCGGTCTCTTCTTCTTCTAAATATTGTTCTAGTGTGATCTGGGCAAAGCCCTCAGCTTTCTTCTTGAATTGAGACAGGACTGCAACCATGCGGACACGGTTGTCCTTCCAATCCTGTGCATTGACCCAAAGTTGAAGCTTGATCCACCAGGCATGAAACTTTGAGCAATCGCCATCCCAGTTACCAGGGTCAATGATTTTCTTTGATATATTCGAGCGCTCCTTGCTCAAAGCAAGCATGTCGAGGTGGTTGACAAGATCGTTGATGTCAATGGAAGACATTTTTAGTGAGAGGTGGGGGGACGACAGTGTTGGAGAAAAAAGGAGTCAGAGAAGTAATTGTTGTGACACCTGTTACATTGAAGCTGGATGTAATGGAAGAGTGCTAATTGGGTGTCAGAATATCTTTCTGTGTAAGGGATGTGCTTCTTTGGGGGGGAAGGAACAGGAGGGGGAGCTACTGGAGCAGTAGGGGTTTGTACCGGTCGGGGTTGTTGCACTACTCGATTCATGCAAACGCGAGCCAGCTTAATCCTTACTGCGAGGTATCTTACAACCAAGCTTGAGGGATGTGGCAAGTGGAAGATCTAAAAAAATAAACTTTTGACCGGAGGTAATACCTTCTTCTCCATAAGGTCTCGTAATGGGTTCTCTGGGGTCCACAAAGCCCAGGAACAAAACAACACATATACTATCATAAAGAACTAGAACTGACACTCTACCTCCCCAATCACTTGAGGGACTAACATGGCGATATAAGCTTGGCTATGGGCTGCATGACAATAGTTGTTCCCGTATTGCTCTTCGCAAACAAGGCATGACCCTTGCACAGCTATCACCTCAATGGAGGGACTGAGAAGGTTCTATGTAACGAGACAAAAGCTTGGGGTACTGCCCCACGTTCTAAAGCAACAAACGTAAAGAAAAGGAAGTCTGGAAAACACCAGTGGGTTCTCTTTGGCCCTAGAGTCCGGGCAGTGTATAAAGTCTAATCCAAGTGTTGCGAGTGTACTCGAGCAAACACATCAGGAAATCAGTGAGGTGGTGATATGACCAGCCATGTGTGATAAACAAATATAAAGCTGAAAGCATGAGATAATACCTTATCAGCCCCTACCATCATTTCCCAGAAGAATCTCAG
>JBBPQN010000340.1:0-17731 GCA_038092575.1 Boletus subluridellus | reverse complement strand
TGCCACTGGTGACACAATATATGTCACTCATACTATTAGCTGGTGGGAATTTGCCACCTTACAAGCTGTTCACATCTATAACCACACACCTATGTGAAGACTCAAATGGCATGCTCCATATGAGCTGCTGACCAATAAAGTCCCTGACATACAACATCTCAGAGTTTTCAGCCATGGCACTTATGTACATATCCCATAGGATGTATGAAACAACAAGCTAGTCTCCAAATCTGAACTAATGACTTACATTGGTGTTGCTCCTGGAAATGAGCACAATTATACCGTCATGCAATCACCCAATAATGTGAGCTTTACATCTGCTTATGCTATCTTTGATGAAGTAATTCCCAGGAGGAGCTACTGCTCTCCAGGAAGTTGGCTCCACAGACATGGTCTGTGCCCTCCAGGAGGAATGGGAAGTGGATGGGTGGGGCTTCCAAGAGGCCCTCTCACAGGAACTGGGGACAGGAGAGGTGGTTGAATATCAGGCAGTGTCAGGCATTCAGGTTAGGGTGGGGCTGCAAGGGTTCTGGGGGGGGGCAGGGAGGTGGAGATGGGTGGGGATGCCATAACAGATGATAGTTTGTGGGTGAAGTCTGCAACCTGGGAGTGGAGGTGGGTTATTTCTGCACAGAGCTTTTCCAGCTCCATGGGATCTTTGGGGGGTGGGGGCTGTGCAGGTGGCTGGACTTTGGGGTCAGCAGACTTCTTGGGATCTGATGTGGCATTTCTGAAAGGGTATGCAGAAAGGAGGGAGCTCCTGGCAGCAGCTTTTTGGGCTGCCAGCTGGCATCAGAAGTGGATCAACATGTTGTTGCAGTAGATCTGCAGGGTGGGTGGTTGGATGCAACCCTTCTCATCAAGGGCAAGGGGGGATAGGTGTGCCTTGAATGAGTGGAACAAGTCCACTGTCCAATGCACCGCTCAGTGGTCAGACTTTGTGCAGTGGGTGGGGATATGGGGTATATGGGAGGACTTCCCTGCATTGGGACAAGACCTGGTGGTTCAGGTCCAGGTGAAAGGGTGGGTGGCGAAATGGACCAAGACAAATTTGGGTAGGAAGGGAGGGGTGTACTGAAGCTTTAGCATGCCCTGGGGCATGGTGTGGAAGGACCTTCCTATGTCAGAAAGGCATATGATGCATGGATGTGAGGCCAGGCATTTGTGCTTGGGGGGGTGGGCTTGGTGGTGATGGGGGTGTTTCCACAGGGGGATGGTGTGGTAGTGGATCAAGAGGCATTCCAGACTTGACATTAAAAGTGCCTATCTATATGGCAAGCTAAATGAAGAGATACATATGCATGAAACAACCACAAGGTTTTATTTCCAAAGGAAAAGATGTTTCTGTATTGTGCTTAAAGCATGCCTTATACAGACTAAAACAGGCCAGTCTTGCCTGGTGGCAGACCTTAAATGAATCAATGAAAGAACTTGGATTTGAGCACCTAAAGTCAAATGCTGGCATATTCCTTTTCAGGAAGAAGGGCACAACACTAGTTGTTGCCACCATTTATGTATGTAGATGATGCACTATTCTGTGGCAAATATAAAGCTACAGTAGACCTCATCAAGGCTCACTTTATACAAAAGTTGTTAAACTGCTGGAATCTCACTGCTGGAGTCCACTCTCAGAAACTAGATTGCAAGTAATGTAAAATGCAACATACCTGGAGTCCACTGTCAGAAACTGGAGGAAAGCAGAGACAGTGGACTCTGACTGCTGTAGGAGTGAACAACAAACAAATAACAACAACAACAACAATGTGCCACAATGTTCTAAGTACAAAAATGAAGTGCACAATCAATTCCAATACTGGCTCCTCAATGTCCTCGTGTTCAGGCTCCCCCTGAGGCAGCAGTATCTCTGCAGCTGGCACTACCTCATCTTCATCAACATTGTCCAGGAGATATGGAGGTGCATATGGTCCAGGTGGCACATTGTCAGCCAGAATAGGAGGAATGGGAGTGGGCAAGTGAGTCACAGTTGGCCACTCATCGAAATCAGTGCATTCTGAGATGATCATGTGCTTTGTAGTTGGGTTGTAAAATTTCCAGCCTTTGTACCCATCAGGATAGCCAATGAACATGCATTTCTCATAGTGAGGGTGCAATGTAGCATGCTTGTCCTTCTGTATATGCACATAGGCAGTGGATCTCCAGACTCATAGATGGGACACATCTGGTTTATGGCCATTCCAGAGCTTGTAGGGATTGGTGCTGTCCAGCACAGTGGTGGGGCAACAATTCCAGACATGGACTAGCACAACAAGTGCCTCACCTCAGAATGCCATGGCAAGACCTGATTCCTGTGGCATGGCTGTAATGCACTCAGATAGCATGCAGTTCACTCACTCTGCAACCCCATTTTGCTGTGGGCTTGCTCGAATAGTGTGCTGGTGCTCAATTCTGCACTCAGTGGTGAACTCGAGCATGGCCTTGCTCATATACTTGCCACCCTTGTCATCTTGCAGTGTTTTGATCCTCTGTTCTGTCTGGTTCTCTGCAAATGCCTTGAACTGCTTGAAAGCAGCTGCTTGGGAACAGGTTTGCATGCATTTTCCCTGCTAAGCAGGGCTTGCACAGCGGATCTGGTGCAGTCTTGCTGTCCAGGCACATTCCTGTGACCAGCTTTTGCTCAACCAACACTTTCACATCAGTCAGGTTGTGATGGGCAAGTCTGTGATGCCACAGGGCTTGCATACTTGGTCATGGGCAAATAAGGGTGGTCCATTTGAGCAATGGAAGGACATATGACTGGCATTGATATGCACATTGATGGATAAGTGATGAGTAGGGTACAGAACCAATAGTAGGTTGTTCTGCAACTGCAGGACATGCAGGACATTTGAGAACTTGACTGCTCTGCCTCTCCTTCCCTCTAGAGTGGGATGGAACACCAGAGAACTGACCCCAGCTGAATACACCACCTTATTGTCTGCAAGTTTGATGGAAACGTGTTTCAGGCTGTAATTGTGCAGCCAGTGGCAATGGGGCATCATATGAGAAGTGGTGCCCATGTCTGCATTCCAATCAACATCAGCATCAAGTTGGAGCAGGGATAGAGGATCCAATGGATCCCTGGAATGAAAACCTGTGTTGCCAGCCTGTTCTACCACATCCTGAGTGGCCACATTCACAGTAGCAGCTGTGGGCATTGTTGTGGTGACTGCTGGAACAGCAGAGCTGGTGTTGGCCTGGTTGCCTCACCTTCCAATGCTGTTCAACAACTTGTACATGTTTTTCACCCATTTAAGTGCATAGCACTTGCACTGGCAGTGTCCTGGCTTGTTGCAGAATCCACAGGGAGAGGAGGCATCACAGTTGTTGGAATCATTGATTGTGCACTCCATTTTTGTACTTAGAACATTGTGGCACATTGTTGTTGTTGGTGTTATTTGTTTGTTGTTTGTTGTTTGCTCCTACAGTAGTTGGAGTCCACTGTCTCTGCTTTCCTCCAGTTTCTGACAGTGGACTCCAGGTATGTTGCATTTTACATTACTTGCAATTAAGTTTCTGACAGTGGACTCCAGCTGTGAGATTCCAGCTGTTTAACAGGTTATGATCCCTGCCCTTTGATCTCTGCACTTCAAATATCACAGCCACTCAGAAATTTTCACCTTCCCTGCCAGAACTCATTTCCTATACCATTCACACTTCATTACCACTCCATTCCACCCCACATGTTGTCCAAAAACCAACACCATTGCATTCAGCCTGTCAATGGCAAAAACTACACTACCTGGAGCGAAGAAATGAAGGCCCTGTTTCATTCCAAAGGCCTCTGGTGCCTCATTGATGGCAAGGAAACATGCCCCACTGCTCCTGGAACGGAACAAACTGCCTGGGATGTGAAATAGGACAAGGCAACTGGTGAGCTGATGCTCAATGTGGCCCCAGACCAGTGAGTACACATGAGAGCAGACCAGGATGACCCCACCAAGGCCTGGACTGCGCTCAAAGCGGTTTTCATTCAGCAAAAGGCCAGCAATCACTTTGTGGCCTATGACAAGTTCTTCAGCATCCAGAAATGTGCTGAGGAGATGTTGCCTGCACTTGCAGCATGAGTGGAGGAGTCCATGGTGAGGATCCAGGATTTGCACAGCTCCAAGTTCAACCTAAAGGCTCTAGACAATGAGCTAACTTGCATGGCCATGATCTGAGTGCTAGGACCTGAGTTTGTGCATTTTACATCGTCCCTTGTGCTCCTGACAGACTTGGACAAGGACAAGGTGAAGGCTGCATTCCAAACAGAGGAAATTCATTGCCAACCTTGTCCTGATGCCCAGCCAACCACCACAAGCAACTCAGCACTCTCCTCATCATCCTCTGGCTGCAAATGCCTTCCCAACATGCCTTGCTTGTTCTGTGAGAAGTCCAGGCACTGCCAATGCAAGTGCTGTGCCCTGCAATGCGCAAAGAAGTACTACAGGTTGTCCAAGGGCAAGGAGAGGAAGGGAGAACAGGCCTAGGCTGCCAATGCATCCACAGAGTCCCAGGAGGTGGTAGAACACACAGGAAATGCAAGTCTTTGTTCCAGTGACCCCTCTGACCCCCTCTCACTGCTCCTGCTCAATGCTGACCATGACTGGAATGCAGACTCGGGGGCCACTTCTCATATGACCCCACATCATCACTGGCTGCACCATTACAGTCCCAAATGCATCCCAATCAAGCTCACAGACAACACTGTGGTCTATTCTGCTGGAGTGGGGTCTGTGGTGTTCCACCCAGTCATACATGGAAAAAGGTGTTGAGTGGTTGAGTTTACAAATGTCCTGCACATCCCTGACCTTTGCAACAACAACCTCACTGTGCTATATCTTACTTGCAATGCATTTTTCATTGTACACATTGATGCAATGCACATGAGCTTCTCTTGTCCTCCTGGACCACCTCTCTTCATTGCCAGCATCAACAGCCACAATGCAGCATTCTTGGATGTGACTACTGAGCCAGTAAGTGAGTATGCCAAGCCTGCAATGACTGTAGCACTCAATTTGTCACTCTGGCATCACAGACTTGCCCACCATAACCTTGCTGATGTGAAATCACTCCATGACCACAATCTAGTTACTGGGATGAAGCTGGACAGCAAGTCATCACCTGACCCAATCTGTGAACCATGCCTAGCTGGCAAGATGCATGCCAATCCATTCCCCAGCTCGCAATCTCACGCGTTGAAGCCTCTCGAGCTTGTTCACTTGGATGTCCATGAAGTACCTTACAGAACATTCTCTGGATATCACTACTGGGTCACATTCATCGATGACTACTTGAGATATTGCTTTGTACTGCCCATTCGAGCGAAATCAGACGTCTTTGACACCTTCAAGCAGTTCAAGGCATTCGCAGAGAATCAGACAGAGCATTGCATCAAATTCCTGCAAGATAACAAGGGAGGCGAGTATAGGCCATGCTCAAGTTCACCCAGCAGTGTGGTATAGAGTGCCAACACACAGTTTGTGCACATCTGCAACAAAATGGAGTTGCAGAGTGTGCCAATCAAGTGCTTTCTGAGCACATAACTGCCATGTTGAAGGAGTCAGGCCTGGCCATGGCATTCTGGGGCAAAGTGCTTGCTGCGCTCATGCATGTGTGGAATCAATGTCCCACCAGCACTCTCGATAATGTGACACCCTATGAACTCTGGCATGGATGCAAACCTGACATCTCACACCTCAGAGTCTGGGGATCAACTGCATATGTGCATATTCAGAAGGACAAACATCCTGCACTGCGTCTTCACTATGAGAAGTGCATCTTTATTGGCTACCCAGATGGCTTCAAGGGTTGGACAAAGCACACCATCATCTCAGAACATGCTGATTTCAATGAGCACACTCTCCCAGTAGTGCCAACCACGACATCACATGATCCACCTCCAAAGAATGTACCATATATTGCCCCTGATCTCCCTGGTGACAAGGACAATGAAAGTGACAATTCTGGGGTTCTACCTGCTGGAAGGTAGGCAGCAACCCCCATCAGCTCCAGCAGCACCTATCATGCCACCTGCAGCTGCAGCTCCTCCACCTCAAATCATCAAACCAGTCAGTCCCATTGGCATAGGTGCTAGACTCCCTCACAGAAATTGCCAGTGACCTTGAGAATGGTGGAAACTCAGTCCAGCTCAACTCATCGAGGACTCAGATGACTCAGATGAAGAGATAGACATGGCTGCCACTTTCAGTGTCTTGACAGCACATTCAAGGTTGTTCAGAGAGGCTCTATGATGAGAGGATGCAGATCAGTGGTGTGAAGCTGCATTGAAGGAGCTCGAAGCACACAAGGAGAATGGAACATGGACCCTTGTGCCTAGGCCCAGAGACAGGCCAGTGATTGGGTCGAGATGGGTGTTCACCAAGAAGTACCATGCTGATGGCTCATTTGAGTGATACAAGGGTCATTTGGTTGCTCAGGGCTTCTCACAACGTCCTGAATTCGAATACCTCGAGGTGTTTGCTCCCACAGTGTACCTTCCCACTCTCTGCATTGTTCTCACTCTTGCAGTGATTCATGACCTCCATTTGTTGTCTGTCGACATCTCATATGCATATCTCAATGGCGAGATCAACTGTGATGGCTAAATGGAGCAGCCAGAGGGATTTGCATAGGGAGATGCAAAGGAAATGGTCTGTCTGCTGAAGAAGGCACTCTATGGCACCAAACAGGATGGAAATTGCTGGAATGGCAAGCTGCACACCATCCTGGAGTCTTTGGGCTACAAGCAGACCTATTCCAATGCAGCTGTCTACATCTATACAAAAGGTGATGTCCAGATCATGCTACCTGTCTTTGTTGACAACATGACCTTCGCATCATGCTCTGAGCATGCCATTAAGCAGGCCATTGCTGTTATGAAACCCTTTTCTCACCCCTTTCTTCTTCTAGTCATGTGACCATTTCACATCTTCACATCACATGACCTTATCTTTTTCTTCATCACATGACTGTGCAAACTAGGTCTAGACCTATAACACATGTCAACCACATGTATTTAATCTCTGTCAGTCTAGAACATCTAGCACTGCCTCCTATTAATTTCCGTCTATCTTACATACTCATCCTAGTTTACTAATACTCACATGATTCATCATTACATAGCCTCACGTGTATGGACCAGCATCATAATAGATACAAACATGTAAAACATATAAATACCTTGAATCCATTGCCCCAAGAACTCTAGTCAAGTTCTTGTTGGGATTTCCTCTCAACTATCTTCTTTGCTCTACAGTCAGTTTGTGTCATATCCTGGAAATCCAGTAAGTCCAACCCCAGTCCTCCGGACCAACTCCACTTCTCGTACATATGAACTCCAGCGCGTTCTTGCTATAGACGCAACCCCTGACCTTCAGACCCTGTCCATAACTTACAATACTTTACGTTCCATTTCTTGATCTCCGTATATACTAGTTCCGCTGTATGTTCTCCTCTGTACCTGTGCTCCGCTTAGGAACACAGCTCCGGTTCTATCTTACCTCCGATCCCTTACTTACAAACCAGCTCCACTCCGTTAGTAATCCCCTAGGACTCTGTAGTATATAAACCTCTGCAACTCCTGTATTTCCCTTCAGTTCGAATATCAACTTAGTCTAACTCCTTTCCTCTGTTCGAGTCTCGAAAACTCTCTCTCTGAAACCTCCGCTTGACTTGACGTCTAGTACGTCTTAAGTCTATCTCCGACCCTCAGTAAATTCTGGGACAACAGGACTCCTAGCAAGGGCGCACCACATATGGTGAAGCCAAGTCCTGTCCACTAGACAACTCCGGAGTTCTGGAGTTCATTCTCCCCTCGGAGTTTACCAGTACTTAACAGTATATTCGAACTCCCACTTGTTATGAGTCTAATCTATGGCTACATGCACCACCAGATCTCAAACCCGCACCCTAGGCCCAAATCCTCCGCCATCTCCCAGATACAATCCTCTCAGTGTCTTCGGAAGCAGCCGACATGGCCTGGAACTCATCAGCCAATTCCGGGGCTTTTCCACATGACACACCCCAGGCTCTGCCTCTCAAGTGCGCCCCACTCCAGAGTCCCCTACTCCAGGAGCGCACATTGTCGAGCTTGAACTTGACAAAGATAGGAGCAAGACATCCGCCCAAACCAATCACCACTCTGACCACAGAGTGCAAGACCCCCACTTCCCCAATGATGGCGATGCTGCAGGTGACCCAGATCCCAGAGATGACCCGTTCGACAATGACCCCTACTTCCCCGGTGATGACAACGATACGAACGACTCTGACAATGAGCACATCCCTCGAGACACCCTCGCTCTTCTCGCAAGTGCCATCCAAGGCCTTGCCCACTCCACACATTGTCCCGCCTCCGACTCTACCCCCCACACTAAAGTCCAATAACCGGACCAGTTTGACAGGACTGAACCCCGCAAACTCTGGGTTTTCTTAGTGCAATGCGAATTAAACTTCCAAGACCGCCCCAAGGCTTTCAGTACTGACCACGCCAAAGTCACATTTGTGCAGTCGTACCTAAAGAGTATGGCTCTGGAATGGTTCGAACCAGACCTTCTCCAGATGGAAGATCCCGCACTCCGCCCTCTCTGGATGGACAACTTCAAGGAGTTTGTCCTCAAACTCCAGACCAATTTCAGTCTGCATGACCCTGTCGGAGATGCAGAGCACCAGCTCGACCACTTGTCCATGAAGGACACTCAACACATCAATAAGTATGTGGTCGAATTCAATAGGGTTGCTTCGCAGGTCCACAGTTACGGAGAAGGTGCCCTCCGGCACCACTTCTACAACGGTCTACCAGACCGCATCAAAGACGAAATCTCCCATGTTGGAAAACCCTGACCCTCTCCAAACTCCGAGTTCTCGCTCAGGCGATCGACACGCGCTATTGGGAGCGCAAGTCCGAGATTAGCCGACAGACGAAGAACACCAATCAATCCTCTGCACCCAAGTCCAACAAATCCTTCACTCCTGCGCCTTCTGCACCTCGCCCCTTCAATGGTGGCTCCAAGGACTTTAAGGAGTCAAAAGGCAAAGGAGCATCCACCTCTGCAGCTCTGAAACCAGACTTGTTGTCTAAATTAGGGAAAGATGGCAAGCTAACCAATGAGGAGCGCGAACGCCGGTTTGACAACAAACTGTGCATGTTCTGTGGACTTGCTGGCCACATGACTAAGGACTGCCCCAAGTCTACATCTCGGGCAGCCAAGGGCCACACAGTGACCATATCTCTGGAAGCTAAACCGGAGGTCTCCACCTTGGAGACAAAAAAATAGCCTGTGACCTCCGTGACTCCGCACGGACTGGAGGTTGTGTTGAACCCACCCGTGCACCCAAGGAGATCCGTCTCAACGCATCTGCTCTTTCAGATCCTAAGTCGCTTATGCCCTCCGTCACTTTAGTATCATATCCGATCTCTCTGTTTCCCATGCTTGTAGACTCTGGATCCTCTGACTGTTTTATCGATACTTCCTTTGTTAATAAACACGGACTTTCTACCTACCCTGTGCCCCCGCTTCAACTCCGCCTCTTTGATGGGACATCCAACAGCACCATTACCCGAGCCATCAATCTCTCTGTCCGTTTCGCAACCAGTGATATCACTCTGATGACGTTCTACATCACTCTGCTGGACTCCTTCTGTTCCCTTGTTCTAGGACACAACTGGCTCACCCAACACAATCCATTGATTGACTGGGTTACGAGCAGTATCTCTTTCCATGCACCTGAACAGAGCGTGCCAGCACCCCCAAGCTCTCCTCCACAGCCTCTGGAATCACTCCCTCCAGCTGATCCCATCCCATCTGATCCACCGCGTTTCTCCAACCGCAAGGCTCCGCCTATTGCGCTCGTCAGTGCACCTGCCTTCGCACTGGCCTGTCACCTCGAGGGCTCTGTTCAGTTTAGCCTGCAACTCTGCCCTCAGGAGAGTGATCTCTGCTCCACCTCCCTCACTCCTCCGGAACAGGTCGACCTCTCCACTGTCCCTCCGGAATATCACGACTTCCCCAACGTGTTCAGCAAGAGCAAGGCCTCTACGCTTCCTCCACATCGCGAACACGATCTGAAGATCAACCTTGAAGAAGGAGCATCTCCCCCACTGGGCACCACCTACTCCCTTTCCCCTTCCAAACTCGGCTCACTCGGCTCATTCCTCAATGAGCACCTAGCAATGGGGTTCATCCGTCCCTCCTCCTCCGCTCATGCTGCTCTGGTCCTCTTTGTCCACAAGAAGGATGGTTCCCTCTGTCTTTGCGTCGACTTCCAAGGACTCAACAAGATCACAAAGAAAGACCGCTACCCACTTTCCTGCATCTCTGACCTCCTAGACGCTCCAAGCCGCGCCAAGATCTACACCAAAATCGACCTCTGGCACACGTACCACTTGGTCTGCATCGCCGAGGGAGATGAATGGAAGATGTCCTTCCAGATGCGCTACGGCTCCTATGAGTGGCTAGTCATGCCATTTGGTCTTACCAATGCCCCCACAGCATTCCAGCGGTTCGTAAATACCATCTTCACTGATCTCCTTGATGTTTGCGTCATAGTCTATCTGGACGACATCCTTATCTACTCCAAGGACAAGGCCTCCCACAAGGAGCATGTCCAAGAAGTCCTCCAACGACTCCGCAAACACAGACTTTATGCTAAGCCAGAAAATGTGAATGGTCCACTGACACTACCGAGTACCTAGGCTATACCATCTCTCCCTCCGGTCTTTCAATGTCTCCGGACAAAGTCCAGACTGTGAAGGAATGGCCGGAACCTCGGAAGGTCAAGGATATCCAATCCTTCCTCGGATTCACAAATTTCTACCGTCACTTTATAGCAAACTTCTCCGATATTGACGTTCCTTTAACCCGCCTTACCCACAAAGGTACTCCCTGGAACTTCTCCGATGACTGTCGCTCCGCCTTCTGCAACCTGAAGGAAGCCTTCACCACCGCTCCGATCCTTACCCATTTGGTTCCAGACGCTCCGCTGATCATAGAAACTGACACCTCCAATTATGCTATAGCTGGCATTCTTTCCATCCGCTGCCTGGATGAAGAAATTCGGCCTGTCACTTTCTACTCATGGATGCTTTCCACTCCGGAACTCAACTATGACACCCACAATAAGGAACTCCTCGCCATCCATGAGTCCTTCCAGACTTGGTGACACTATCTTGAAGGCTCCGGCACTCCAATCAACATCATCACAGACCACAAGAACCTGGAGTACTTCACAACCACTAAACTCCTGACTCACCGGCAAGCCTGGTGGTCGGAGTTCCTCTCCCAATTTAACATGATCATTCGTTTCCATCCTGGACGCCTCGGTGCGAAACCTGACTCCCTTACTAGACACTGGGATGTCTATCCTAAAGAGGGGGATAAGGACTACGCTCGCATCAATCCGCACAATTTCCGCCCTGTATTCACTCAGGAGCAACTCGCTTCGTCCCTCCGAGCCACCTACCTCACAGCTCTGGTACTCCGAGCTAGCACCCTCTTTGATGTGGAACAACTCCACAGCGATATCCTTTCCGCGCTTCCCTCAGATCCCCTAGCTGAACTCCACATGTCTGACCCCACCGACTCTCACTGGTCAGTCAATGAAGATGGTTTCCTCTGTCTCGACAAACGTATCTACATCCCCGACACTAATGACCTCTGACTCCGAGTACTCCGGTACAAACATGACCATCTGCTCTCCGGACATTTCGGCCAGAACCGGACTTTGGAACTGATCCACCGCGAATATACCTGGCCAAGAATCAGGACATTTGTCAAGGAATACGTTTCCTCCTGCACATCCTGCGCCCGCACGAAGGTTCCAAGACACCGGCCCTATGGATTATTGAAGCAGCTCCCCATCCCGGAGAAGCCATGGAACTCCATCTCCATGGACTTCATCAAACAGCTCCCTGTGTCCTCTGGGTACACCGCCATCCTCGTTGTCGTGGACCGCTTATCCAAGCAATGTATATTCATCCCGACGCATGACACAATCACATCTCCGGAGCTCGCAAAGCTCTTTCTACTCCACGTCTTTTCTAAGCACAGAGTTCCTTCCCACATTACCTCCGATTGAGGTACGGAGTTTGTGTCTCACTTCTTCCGCTCACTTGGGAAAGCCCTCGATATCCATCTGCACTTCACCTCCGGTTACCACCCCAAAGGAGATGGTCAGACAGAATGCATGAACCAGACTCTCGAGCAGTACCTCCGAGTCTATTGTAATTACCAGCAAGACAACTGGTCCGAACTCCTGCCTTTAGCGGAGTTTGTGTACAACAACGCTCCGAGTGCTACTACCAGAGTTTCACCATTCTTCGCCAATAAAGGCTATCACCCCAACATAACTGTCCATCCCGAACATGACCTCACCTCTGCAAAAGCACGAGAATACTCCGTCGACCTCGACTCTCTCCACCAATTCCTCTGTGAGGAAATGGCCAAAGCCCAGAAGCGATACCAAGGACCTGTGGATGCTAGGCAAACTCCGGCACCGGACTTCAAAGTCAGTGACCAGGTTTTCATCAAAGCAAAGTATTTCTGCTCTACTAGGCCCTCTAAGAAACTCTCCAAGAAGAACTTAGGGCCATACACTATCATTGCTCAGGCTGGTAGCCTTTCCTTCACCCTCTGACTCCCAGACTCCATGAAGTCCATTCACCCGGTCTTCCACGTCTCTCAGCTGGAACCCTCCGTTCCGAACACCATCCTGAACTGTACCCAACCTCCGCCACCTCCGGTCAAAGTAGACGGCGAACTGGAGTTCGAGATTGCAGAGATTCTCGACTCCAAGATTGACTGTCGATGCCAGAGTTGCAAACTCCTTTACCTAGTACGATGGTTGGGATATGAAGGCACTGACGAAGAGAACTCCTGGCTACTCACCACAGAACTCGGACACGCATCCAAACTCATTGAAAATTTCCATCTCCGATATCCGGACAAACCCGGACCTCACTCCGCATAACCACGAACGAAGTCACAATTTCTACAAAAACTAGTTACGAGGGGAGGCACGGGCTGCACTACACTACACCTCCGCTTCATCCTCCACCTCTCCCTCCGTGTCCTCCTCCTCATCCCCTTCCTCTTCCTCCGCCGCCTTCTCCGCCTCTGCCCTCATCCCCACCATCTCCTTTGTGGAGACCTCCTCCTCCTTCTCCTCCGTCTCCAACCCGTACACCTCCTCCGTCTTCAACTCAATGAGCCGCTCCAGCAGCTCGTTTTGGATGTTGAGCCGCCGGCAGAGTCCCCTCACCAAGCTGCACAGCTCCTTGGAGAACTGTGCAGACTGGGCGGGGGCCTCCGTGCTCGTTGACCTCCCCTCCCGCAGCTCTGCCACCTTCGATCCGCCCAACTCCGCCTCTGTCCATGCCCTCTTCCTCTTGCCCTGCGGCAAGTCGACCTCCGCCCTCTTCCTCCTCCGTTCCAGCTTCTCCACACCTGGCCGCACGCACTTCCCCTTCGCCTCGATGCAGGCGGTACACAACGTTGACTTACCGGGTCCAAGCTCACACTCAAACCCTCGTTCCGTGCACCGCTCACACTCCAGCAGCTCAGTCACCTTCTCCTTCCCTTTGGCAGTGGTCTGCTCCGCCCGGACCTGCTTGGCCTGTCCTAGTCAGTATAGGCTGAATAGGAAGGTGAGCGACTCACCTGTTTCTTGGCCTCCTCCTTGGCCTTCCTCCACTCCACAGCCACCCGCACTGTCTCCTGCTCCGCCCTGCGCTTCTCTGCCTCCCTGCACTTGGCCTCTGCCTTGCACTTAGCCTCCGCTTCTGCCTCTGCCTTGCGTTTCGCCTCTGCCTCAGCTTCGGCCCTCCTCCACTCCTCCACCGCCTTCCTCTCCTTCACTCGGCACCACTGCTCAGCGTACTTGGCAGTGCAGACGTCGTCCTCATCGTCAACGCACTCTGCCAGGCATTCATCAGACCAATTCTTGATGTTGCTGATACCGGACATGGTGGTTTGAGATGAAGAAGATTGGATACGGCACACCGGACTTTATATGCCTCCGTGCAGTGTCCACAAATTTCAAGTTCTGACTTTGCTACTCTGCATTGTTCCTCACATGGCCTTCAGGGGTTCAGGCCTAAGAGGGGGATACTGTCATATCCTGGAAATCCAGTAAGTCCAACCCCGGTCCTCCGGACCAACTCCACTTCTCGTACATATGAACTCCAGCGTGTTCTTGCTATAAACGTGACCCCTGACCTTCAAACCCTGTCCATAACTTACAATACTTTACATTCCATTTCTTGATCTCCGTATATACTAGTTCCGCTGTATGTTCTCCTCTGTACCTGTGTTCCACTTAGGAACACAGCTCCGGTTCTATCTTACCTCTGACCCCTTACTTACAAACCAGCTCCACTCCGTTAGTAATCCCCTAGGACTCTGTAGTATATAAACCTCTGCAACTCCTGTATTTCCCTTCAGTTTGAATATCAACTTAGTCTAACTCCTTTCCTCCGTTCGAGTCTCGAAGACTCTCTCTCTGAAACCTCTGCTTGACTTGACATCTAGTACATCTTAAGTCTATCTCCGACCCTCAGTAAATTCTGGGACAACAGGACTCCTAGCAAGGGTGCACCACATACAGTGAAGCCAAGTCCTGTCTGCTAGACAACTCCAGAGTTCTGGAGTTCATTCTCCCCTCGGAGTTTACCAGTACTTAACAGTTTGCATGATTGAGTGACCCAAGTCATTATTTGATTTGAGGTTGCCAACATAAGAACTTGACTGGTTTCACTTCTGTCACTCAATCCTCTACTCTTCTTCATTGTTACACACAGCCCCTAGCATTAAAGGAAAAACAGCCAGACTCGAGGCTTAACGAGAACCACTTTTACCACTTCACCTTCTTGTGCACTTGTGCTACCCATTTCCTTTTATGTATACCTACCCTATATGGGTGTGAAGGCACTTAGCTATCTAGGGCGGTGCAGCACTGAGCTTGAGCGCTCTTAATTGGTTTAAACACCAGTGCAAAACCCTTCAGACTTCTTTTCGCTACGTGCGAGCGTCCTCGTGTGGCACACTTTTTTCCTACATTTACTTCATACATTGTTGTGGTGCAAGAGTGGTACTGTGCCCACCCAACTTCATATTACGATATTTTCTACGGTGAAGTCAAGAAAGTTTGACTTGATTCACACCTAGTGGAGTGAGCAGATCCTCCTAGGAATTTTTACGTTACCTTTTTATGGATGATCAAAGCCAAGGACATCTCGATCCTCATCAAGAAACATTCTCCATCCCCCTATGAAGCCTTCGAATTTAACAAAGATCCCAATGACAACATCAAAATAAAACAAAAAGAGGAATTCCCACCTCTTTTTTTCGATTTCCTATGAGCAGGCTTTACCCGAGCCAAAGAAGAATTTCACCCATACAAAGCAGAAGCCTGGTTTGTCCTTAGACAACTAGAGCAAGAATTAGCCAAACCTGTCATTCAGAGAACCAACAGGACACTACAAGACTGATGAGGACTATGACAGCCCACACGCATCCCCACCATCCTCACCAACCCCACAACAACAAACAATGTCCACAGACGCCGCACACATCGCCACACTCGAGGCACAGCTCCTGGCCCTTACGAACCAGCTGCAGCAGCTCACCAACAGTAGTGTACAAACAACAAACACTAAGGTGAAAATCTCAAAGAAGGTCGAAGTAGTTCCTGACCCAAAATTATACAATGGAAGCTATGACAAGTTCAATGAATGGATGATTTGTCTCCACATCTACATTGATGCAAATTTAGAAACCTTCGACACTGACAAAAAGAAAGCAATAGCCATGCTTTCAAGAATCAGGTCAAAAGAAGGAAAGGACAAAAACGGAGCTGGCATGTGGGCCCAAAACCAGCTCTCGAAGGTCATGAAAGGATCCCTTCACATGTGGCCTGATGATGACGAACTCATGATGTTGTTAAAAGACTGTTTCCAACCTGGCATGGATGCTGACAATGCAATGGACCAGCTTACATGTATGAAGCAAGGTCCCAAGGAACGCACCGAGTCTTTCCTAACTTGGTGGATCGCACAATACAAAAGGTCTCAATGTGGAGACAATATGGGAGTTTATCTCCTAGAAAAGAACATCTGTAATGAGATTATAAAGCATATTTTCATCAATGGCCAAAGAAAGAAGTACATACGTGACACCATACTTAATCAAAATCAAAAAGACTGGGAATCTTCTTGAATCATTCATTCTACAGAGCAACCAAGGACGAGTCTGGCAGAACCAGACACAAGGAAGCTCCTTGGGAGTGCATACCTACAGTGGCTGTGGCGACCCCATGGACATAGACACTGTATGCACTGGCAAAGGCAAGTGCTTTAACTGCCAAGGACCACATCTGATTAAAGACTGCCCTAAATCCAGAAAGGAATGTGGAGAATGCAAGTTCCTTGGGTGCAGGCATAGCTGAAGGTGCAGCAAGTATCACAACATACATGTATGTGCGAATATGAGCGATCCATCTAGCACAAATGAGGATGCTGGAAAGGGAGCTGGGACTGATGCGAGAATGAAGCAGGTCGCAGCTAGGAACTTCGAGGCTGCTAAGGCCTATTTTGTGGATTTCTTGGCTAATGAGTTGGGAAAAGAGTAAAGTCACTGAATAAACTGGGTGTTCAGTTGACTACAGACAAAAGGAAAATAGAAAATAGAAAATAATACAAAAAATAGTTTTTCTGTACTTTCCTCATATATCGAATATGGAGAAGAAGAACATGAGTTCTTTGACTCCCAAAATAGGACGTTATTTAATGACACAAACGACGAACTTTCTGTTTCTCAAACCCAGACCAGGTCTCATGAAAGTGAGCTTGCTGCAGGGGAATGCAGGCTTAATTCGGTCAAGAAAAATACAAAAAAAATTATTACAAATGACGATATTTATGAAACCCCAGAATGGATCTGTCTCAGATCTGTAAAGACAAAATGAGAAATCAACCTCAAAATCAAGGTGGCCTCCACCACAACCAAGTACAAGATGTACGAAACACACACACTCCTAGATAGTGGAGCTAACGGCATCTTCATAAACGCCAAATGGGCCAAGGACAATAAACTTTTGCTTACAAAACGCTCATGACCCATATCTGTATTCATTGTGGATGGAACAAAGAACTCCACCAGAGACATTTCTCACACTGCAGAGATTATCATCAACTACCAAGGACATCATGAGAAATTAATAGCAGAAGTAACTGATCTGGGAAAGAACCCAGTAATTTTAGGATACAAATGGGTGTCCAAACACAATCCAGAAATTGACTGCCAAACAGGATCAGTACGACTCACACATTGTCCAAGGACATGCTACCTCCTATCCAACCAACCTGTATTTGTCAGAACCCTAGAAGAAAGGGAAATGAACAATATGCCATATATCTACCGTCACTTAAAGAAGGTAACGACTGAGCAGCAGCAGAGCGCACCGGTTACTGAGAAGACCGTGGAGCAGATGGTTCCCAAGGAATTCCACCAATTCATAGATGTATGTATTTTCAAAGAAGCATTCCAAAAGGATGCCTGAAAGAAAACCTTGGGACCATGCAATAGATATGAAGCCCAGATTTAAGCCCAAAAAGAGAAAACTTTACCCTATGTCTGTCGAGGAACAAAAGGAAGTTTCTGACTTTGTAGACAAACAATTACGAAAAGGCTATATCCGACCATCTAAATCTCCACAAACATCACCAGTCTTCTTTATTCCCAAGAAAGATGGAAAG